>JBBPSL010000383.1:0-15058 GCA_038093555.1 Butyriboletus appendiculatus | reverse complement strand
CTGACTCCCCCAACACAGTTTGTCTTCGAGAAAATCATTTTATTCGGCGGTTTAGTAGACTAAGATTTCAGGGACGCAAACTTGACTCGACATTGTCATGATACCGTACGATATTGGTAACCGGGATAAAACCAGCCAGTCGCTGCCCATGAGGTACAGGTGACGCGGTACACTTGATGGTTCGGGATCATCTTGACGGAATATCGCACAGCACCCAGCGAATCGTAGACAATTTGATCCTCGCCATACAAGTAAAAAGTAGGCGAGTAGAAGATAATCTTGAGGTACACGAGGGAAGAGCATATCATGTCCTGGATGATCTTCCATCAACAGCTCTCGCGTACCCCATCCGGTGAGGCCTAACCGACGAATACACCAAATGTCCGCAAGCCATTCTCATACAATGAGTGCGATGAAGGGGTACAATGAGAGACACGTTGACGTTCTGCCATTACTCGCCGACAGGTCTGGGGAGGGAGGAGTTGCAAAGTAAGCGGTGATCAGGTGCCGCCTTCATGACACGAGTGCGTACAGATCAGAATGGAAGGCGACAGAGGACTACAACATGGACATCGTAAGACGAGCACGCCCCTCATATGAGCAGCATGACCAAGCGCCTCAATGTGCTGCGGTCCTGCGTCGGTGTGTTGTCCAACTGAGACCAGGAAGTCAACCTTCATCGAAATCATGGGCTAACCATCGAGTGGTTGCATGCCAAGAGCGGCGCGGCGGAATTGTCTGTGAACCAAGGAACGCAGAGCTAACTGTCCAATACTGGTCACGCGAGCCATCTCTGCATTTGGACAAGTTGTACGTTACAGGCATTTCCGAGGGCACACGCAAGTTACGTCTACTTCGTGGGAGTCGGGGATTCAATATTCAATGTTCAATTCAAATCCGCCACTTGCCAGCGTGTCTCATGGTGCCACGATGCATTCCGTCCCTCGGTAAAGCGAAGTCAAGTGGTCCAACACATCAAATCGTATCAGGTTTACTTGAACCGAAGGCAAGGAACCCGTTTGTATCACTTTCGACTGTGTAAACCTTGGCTGTAATACTTTGCTCGTACAGACCAGGCTTTCTCAAGCACCAGTGACCTTTAATACATACAGTATAGATCAGTGGGTCACAGCTCCTCCATGGGGCACGAGTTGGCATCAACCGGACTTTGAAATCAGAGGCAACATTCTCGTCTTGTACCTGGGCCAGGTTGTGCCCCATGGGACAGCGCTAGGTCACCGACTAGAAACTGTAGGATCCGGAACCGAGATCATACACTAGTACGTATAAATTACTCCCGGTCGGTACGATGAACGGGCTAATGTCATGCCTCGCTAGTAAAAATGCAGTGGAATCGTAGTGTACTCTGTTTCTTTAGGAAACTTACCCGAATGAATTGATGATACTCCAGTGTGTTCTATATCGGTTTCCGGGTATGGCCGTGAAGCTAACATGACGAAACTGATCCTATTCCGAGTTTTGGCGTTCCCGGTGGGTGCGGCAGTGAATTCGAATATACACTGAGACCAACTACCATATGTTGCGCAAAGTACACATCCCATGGTGCGTTTTCAATATATTTAGCATACCCTCTTGCTCAGCGGCAGTAATCCAGGTTCTGGTGCAAGAAACATTTTTGCTCGTATGTTAGGTAGAGCATATTCTAAACTCTACTGCAGCAGAGAACTTTACTGCTAGAAAATTGCAGCACAAGTTCACTGAATTACCTGACACATCAGATGCAAATCTTCAATAGCGACGTCCAAACAAGTTCCCTTGCTTTACATTCGTTGGGAAGGTTTCACCATTTCGATTCCTGCGTATGGTCCCGGTCGTATTCGCGCTCGCCCCGTTTGATCGCATCCTTTTAAAGGTTTCAATTGATTGCGCTGTCTACCCTGTTTCCGTGGTGTGACCCCTTAGTCCAGGATGCATAAATATTCCGATCCGTCCCGCTCCATTACCTCACTGATCCGCTCTTAGTTATATTCGAAGGGGCCGTTGGTTCTGTTAAATACCAACCACCCACCTGGCCAATTGGTTTGGATAGACTTAGCATTGAGATATGAAGTTTTCACGGTGAGCGTCAATCTTCTTCACTGTGTCGGCCATTCTTGATCACCCTCCGCTTCACCGCAGATACCTTCAAGATACTCAGGTAAGTGTTTTCGAGCCGCATCCCTGCACGGTCATCGTGTTGAACTGCTTTCCACAGACCTCCGAGTGGCAAAAAGCTTACATGTAACGAGTTTACTGTCCTGTTTGAATATCCATACCCTGACATGGTTTGCATACCTTGGGAAACATATGATTGCTTCCTGTTTCACAGAGATTATCATGGGCTTAAAGTACAGCTGAGAATTATACGAGCAAAGATTCCACGGCACATAGACACGTGGAGTTCCTTTGGAAGTCCGGACGTCGATAATACCCGCTATTCCATTTCAAACGACGAAGAGACATACGACGATCTCGAAGGTGAGAACACTCTTGAACACAAATTATGTCCCTGAGCATGAAATGCATTCGTTCCCAGACAAGACGAAGGAGTACTTGAATCGAGAAAGTACGACATTGACTGCATCGCAAGTCCATGGGTGTCGGAAACTGACGCTACGATGAATGGTACCACAGAATCGAGTGGCCGTGGGCCAGGAACAAGTCACCAGAGAAGTACGCCATCGATACACTGACAACGGTCGAACTCGGGTGCTCACAAAACATATTAGGACCATCCTTCAGTTTGACCCGGGCCAATCTTCCACTTCGTCTGTCCGGGAGAGCATATAGTGCATTGTCTCCACCAACACTGCTACTCCCCAGAACCCACCGTTTCGAGGATTCAGGTACCCATTTCCCCTGTCTGGTAAGGTCTAACCATATTTTAACCCTGGTGTAAACAGGATCTTCCACACCAACGACTTTGGAGACAATACTTTCCACCCTACCCGCCATCCATGTCAAGTTTTTTGACATGCTTGATGTTGAACTCGACAGAGTAGAAACATTTTATGCAGAGAGAGCAAATGAGATGCGTGAACGTGCCAAAATGTTAAGAAAACAACTCGACGAACTTGGAATCCACCGCCAAATGTTCTATGTTGGTACTTTTCATTGTGGATGGACGTATATGCCACTAAGCTTGTGACCCCGTTTAGGAATCATCCGCGCACTCAAAGACTTATAACTGGGCTAAGAGAGTATACCTTTCTATCTCCAAGTCGCCTGCACTTTCGTCGTTGATCCAGCGGTTCCGAGACAAAAAGCGTAGCGGTAAATATCTTTTTTTTTGAAAAAGTGCACTGATTTCGACTCACAAATATTTGGGCGTCGTGGTTTCGTTGATGCATTCAACTTAGGTAGGCGACCACCCGAACGCAGGCGTCGGAATGGCGATCATGCTCGATCCCGGAGAAGGTTTGAAGTAACAAGTAGCGCAGTCGAAACGGTCCTCAGTACCACATCCTCTATGACTCTAAATGACTCTGCTGGATTGCCAAGGGAACGTTGGAATAACCTACCAAGCCTATCGCCTGGTGGAAGAAAGCATTCTCTCGACCCTCACGAGTATCAACACGCGAAAAGGCAGCTCCGACGCGCTGTCATTGAACATTACCGGTACGTTGGAACACTGCTCTTCCTTGGTCCATTGTCCATTGAAAGGTAGGGGAGAGGTCGGTCTCCCGCAATGTAGCCATTTGGGTTTCTGTCGAATGCCTTACTTGATGCTGATATGCCATATATTTACAGCGGCCTCGAGGTCTTAAACAACTACAGGGTGAGCCTCTTGTTACATGTATTGCATGTTGACATTTTTTGACCTTCGAATCCTCGTTCAAATTTCCTGGGTTGGATTCGCGATTGGACTATCATCGGTGTTATTCTTGGGCCACGCCTATGGTTTCCCTGCGTTTTGTGCCAAGACTGTTAACCTTACTGGCTTTCGCAAAGCGTTGACGAAATATGAGAAGATTACCAAGATTTCCGTCATGGACGCCTACATGAAGGAGAAAGTATACAGTCATTCCTTTGAATAATGTTTCAACACTCAAGCTTTGAATTATTGTAGGTAGAGCCTTCCGCCTTCGGCTCTGGTGCTATGGTTAGCGCTATGCTCAAAGAAGTGGAAAACATTTTCGCGAGACAATTCGGTACGTTCCTTCTTCGCTGGAGCGTTGTGAGGTTTATGTATTTTAATTACCCACCACTGACACGTGGACCTCGTATCCAGAACACGGAGACAGAAAGAAAGCAATGGACCGCCTTCGAGTCGGATCATCATCGAAGACACACCATTCTAGCACATTCCGCTCGGGGTTGTGGTTGGGGCTAGCATTTCCTGCGATTGCTGGAGCTTCCTACCTATGTAGGAACCTCTTCCAAGACTGTTCAAACGTATCATTCTGAATTTCATTGGTAGCTTTCCAGGAGTATACACGGGGATCACTCCCATCATGGAATATCCTGCTTTATATTTACTCAATATTCATCATACCGGTATTTCTGGCGCTGCTGGTTGGTATCAATGTCCTCGTATGGGCAGAGACAAAAATCAGCTATATCTTTATCCTAAGTGCGTTAGTGTTAACATGCTCTGTTCGCTCTGACAATCTGCGTAGGACTGGACCTAAGATCAAGGCTTGACCATCGTGAATACTTTGAAGTATGTATGATATGGCTACCATACGCAACTTGATTTTGACTAGTGTGAAAGCTTCCTTCTTTCCTATTGTGCACCCTCGCCTACGCATTTTGGTTCTCCTTGGCTCAAATTGGGCCTTCAATGCTGTGGCCCTTGATCTGGCTTGCTCTCACTTTTGTGGTCATGTTTAATCCACTCCGTGTAAGTCTTTCAACCACCTTCTAATGCTCCTCATCCAGGTTTGACGCCAACCCTGTCTGTACAAATAGAGTTTCATGTGGGGCTCCACTCGTAGGTGGATAATCAAGACAATAGCTAAGCTGGGGGCTAGTGGGGTATGGGAGGTCGAGGTTTGTCACCAATATGGACGTCATGAGATACACTCGAAATCTGATGATATTATATTCCAGTTCGCAGACGTTTGGCTTGGGTATGAGCTCATGTTTTCTTCACCAAAACCATCTCATCTTGTTACTACCAGTGATCAGCTTTGCAGTCTTGCGTATTCGCTTTCTAACCTGTACTTCGTGGGCTGCTTCTATACCCATTTCTCCATCGGCCTTTTATCCTCAGCTTACGCCCCTCATGCGCAAGAAGCATGGTTGAGGTGCGGTGCGGCTCAGAATTGGGGATGGTATTACGTTCTTGGCGTGTTGCCCTTCATGATACGTTGCGTGCAGTGCCTTAGGCGATACTGGGACTCGAGGCTCCTCAGTCAACTTGCCAACGTATGGCATTTATATTATCTCCATCCATTCTGTGTTCATCATTCTGTTAAATAGGCTGGGAAGTACGCGATGGGGATGATAAGTTATTTCTTTTACTGCTATTGGAGGTACCAAAGTATGCCCGACTCTACGATGGTCAACACATAGCTAAAGTCATCTCCTAGTGAGTCCCCAGACCGGTAACAGCTACATTCTCTGGTGCTTCATGGCGTCTGCCAATGCGATATATGGGTGTGTTTGGGTAAGTTCCTCCACCTCCTATGTTGATAGCCACGACATGTTTGTATCTCAGGATTTTACGATGGATTGGGGAATGTGTAAACCACATGCCCGATATCCACTCCTTAGACCGGAGCTGGTCTACAAATCGCAAATATCAGTGCGTTTCCCTGTCTCAATCTCTTCAATACCACTGACGATGTTCTAGTGCTATTACCTTGCTATGGTACGATCGCGGACCCATCCCCTCTCATATCTAGTTTCAATTCCTCTTCGCAGATATTCAACCTATGCATTCGTTTCATTTGGTTGATTTTTGCGTTCGCCGACCCGGCACGCATTGAGCTATACTCGTTCATCGTTGCCTTTTTGGAGATGTTGCGAAGGGTGCAGTGGAACTTTTGTACGCGATTTACCCTTTCCTTCGTTACCACGACTCACGCGTTCAACGGTATCAGATCGACTCGAGAACAAGCACCTTCAGAATACGGGTCTGCACCGCATTACACGCGAGGTGCCGCTGCCGTACGACCTTCACTTCCATGAGAATGCGCTGTTGAGGAAACGGATCGCCCGTTTGAGCTGAGGAAGGTCCGTGATAATATCCGGACGAGAGAGAGAATAGTAAGATTGCGCGAAGAAAGGAGGCAGAACGCGCATTGGCTACACTTCCTCCTCCTACTAAACGAGCTCCTCGGACTCGCCGGCATTGTCTTTGAAACGAACCGTGTTTGTATCACCTTCATATTACTGTCCTTTTGTTGCTCTCCGGTGTCGTATGTTCACAATCTACTTTACAACATCGCCGGTATAACGTCGATCTCCATACACTGGGGATTGGCACGATGTTGCCTATGACTGCCCCTGGGCAACGCATGCCTTTCGGCGGCCAATGGTATTCCGAGTCCATCTGAAGCGGCCGGCTCTTATGCATCTTATGGTTTCTCATGCCAAACAAGCTATGGCTCGGTTGGGTACCGTTCAAGATTCCTCATACCGGGGGTTCTAGGATCTGCCAGTGCCAGATTTGCCATCGACTTAATATACTGATCCTTGTTGGCGCTCGAGGTTCTCCCACACTGGCAGGATCACCGCTCGGAGACCGAGGGTCAAGCTTTCCTGCGCTGACTCGTTCTTCGCAATAGAATACTCTATCATTGCGACGACGAGGAGCGACTTCACGAGAGAATCGCATAGGTGGTCACAAGCGTGAGTCCCTTGTTGATATTCTGGCTACCGCGAATGCGAGCTGGCTGTGAGTTGTTTGAGGACCTAAGTAAAATAATCAATCACACTTGGGTGGATAAACATCGATTTTGGTCCCGAGTGGTGTCGGGAACGTCTGACAGACTCTGATTCAGACTTCGAGTGTCAGCACGAGTCCGAGTTCATGGATCGGTTGTCACCGGTTCACCGACAGTGAGACCGAAAACCGGCAAGACTTCCCCACTAGCCCTGTAGGTTCGTCTTCAGGCAAGAGTATACAACGAAGCTAGGGGACAGGCTGTCTCCATAAACGTCGACGTCGATTCACGATGTCCCCGCAAATTTCCACTGCGGTCACTTACAGTTCTCGATGTGCACGCTCACTGCTCAGCATCCTTCCCCAGTCACTCCAGAAAATACATAAAGCGTCCTCACCAAACTCAATCCTGCTCTTCGCATTTGCTCCTTCATCGACAACTCCTCCAGAGGTTCTGTCTGATATCACCTCCACTCTCACCCAGCTCTATCCCGAGCATGTTGGCTGCATATCCGCACCACTACCCTACCAATACCTCGACCCAAAGATACGCGGTGAACCCCATTCATGCTCCCTCGCGTACGCATTCGTAAATGGTGTGTCCTTCCGTTCCACGATCTCGGGTCGTGTGGAGGTACAAGTCGGGAGGTGGCATGCTGCCCGACAGAGAACTGAGGACGCGAATGGAACAACACGAGCCAATATTAAGAACTCACAAATGCGAATTATCAGTGATCTTTCCGAATTTGATGGTAAGGTCAACTGGGACGACGTCTGGGCTCGCACCGCAAACTCGGTGACCTGTTCGGCTTCATCAAGATGCGGAAATGGCATAGACTCAAAGACGTTGCCTGATCCGTTGCGAAATCTCGAGTATGTCTACTCCTTCTCAACAACATTCCTTTACAAATGCCACTCTGTCAGCCCATCAGTCATTGACAATATCCTCTACTTCTCTGACACGGCACCAGAAGGGCTTGCGACTGTGCTGGAAGGTGCGTTTCCGCAAGTGAACAAGGTCTGTAATATCGCGATATCCGTCAACTCGTTTTCCGTCTTACACCCTCGTCTGCACCCGGTGTAATCTTTGCTACTGTACAGCTCTCTCTCATCGCCTCGTCCACTCCCTTCATTACTGGTCGTCCAGTTACACTCTTTCACAACGGGTCTATTTTGTCGAAAGGGGCCGTTGGTATTGCGTTCAACTCCTCCCCCACTTCACCTCCACCCATGGTCGAGCTCTCCTTCCCTCCGCTGGTCGTACTAAGCACCAATCTGAACGTGATGAGGTATCCAGTAGCTCTTCCTCTTTGTCTGAGTTGATCTAATGATTTTACATCTGGTTCATTCGTGACATTTACGTTATCTTCGACGTTAGTCGTGAAGGGAACCTGATTCTATCATTGGATTCTGGGAACCCCACTCAATTACTGCTCGATGCTATCCGAAAACATGGGCTTTCCTCCTCGCATACAACATGGGTAAGTAAAGAGGACGAGTTTTATGTCGGTGTCATAGATCCTTCAAGTCAACAGGTATGTGGTACCAGTTTCCGTCTCACGTCGTTGTCTATCACCGGATAACCGACGTTGTTCTACCCCCAAAAAAATTCACTTTGTTGGACCGTCCAGATTTCCCAGCTCCACCGCATCAATGCGGGTGATCTGTCACGTGGAGCTATCGCTCTCGATGCTACTTCAGCACCAAGAGAAGGTTGTATTGTCCGTGTGAGTTGATCAGTTTGTCGGTAGCATTATCATCGACTTACGATTCTGTCGACAGCTATATCACTTGCCCAGAGACCCCGTACCGGATACCTCGACATATATTCCAGACACTATTCCTAACAATATCTCACTATTTGTTGCACCAGAGGTAATTACCCCGGCAGCAAGCTCCGGGGATGAGATTGCAGACCATCTAGCAGCGGATGGTGATCGCTCAGTTGTTTCCAACGCTTTCCTCGCAGCATCTGAAAATGGCTTTACCCTCTCGCGTGGCCTACAAGGGCCTTGGAAGTGTGTCGTTCCCGGGGGACGTACGGGATTGTCATGGAACCGTCCTTAGGCGTAGCACATCATGGACTCATAACGCATAAGGTAATATTAGTTTATAAATGTATAGCACCGAGGAGCTGCACTCGAGCCCTCTCCCAGCCAAAATGCTGCATACTTAAGTCTCAGAGGGCATTAAATAACATTTGTAAATAGTATTAGTAAATACTTGTAGTCTACATCACGTGATCAAGTCGGAGAAGGAAAATTGGTAAATTCCGATTGACCGAGAACACCCGAGCTCTTGGTGGAGAGCAGACTCGGACAGTCACTTTACCTATTTTCTGAATGGTCGCTCGAACGTTGTCGGTGTCGTTGGGTCGGGCCCTCCGTAGCGCAGCGCGTCACCCTGTGAGTTCCCAGCCCACGTTGGTCACCTCTAAATCTGACACAGCACGCAGCGGCCTTTGCGGTCGTTCGCAACGGCTGTGAACATCCCGACACCCATCACCGAGACAACCACGCTCTCAAATGGTCTTACGGTTGCAACAGAGTCCCATCCGCATGCGCAGACCGCTACTGTCGGTGTCTGGATAGATGCGGGCTCTCGTGCAGAGACCGACAAATCGAATGGGACAGCACACTTTTTGGAACACATGGCTTTCAAGGGAACAAGTCGCAGAAACCAACACGCGCTCGAGCTGGAAGTAGAAAATCTTGGTGCACACCTCAACGCGTATACCTCACGTGAACAAACCGTTTACTACGCCAAGAGCTTCCGCAAGGACGTCTCAGCTGCCGTCGATATCATCAGCGACATACTTCAAAACTCCAAGCTCGAGGGTGCTGCAGTTGAGCGCGAGCGAGATGTCATCCTCCGTGAGCAACAGGAAGTTGACAAACAACTTGAAGAAGTTGTCTTCGACCATCTCCATTCCGTCGCATTCCAAGGTATATCATCCTCTTCTCCATTTTTCTAGTGCCAACATCCCGTAGGTCAACCCCTTGGCCGGACAATTCTCGGCCCCAAAGCCAACATTTTGTCCATCAAGCGTGATGATCTCGCGAATTACATTAAGACCAACTACTCCACTGATCGTATGGTTCTGGTCGGCGCAGGGGGTGTTGACCACCAGGAACTTGTAAAACTCGCCGAAAAACACTTCTCTTCCCTCCCAGTCTCCCCTAACCCCATACCTCTTGGTCGTCTTGCCCACTCTCGCACCGACTTCGTTGGCTCGGAAGTTCGCATCCGGGACGACGAACTCCCATGCGCCCATGTTGCTATTGCTGTCGAGGGCGTGGGCTGGAGTTCCCCTGACTATTTCCCCATGCTGGTAATGCAGTCAATTATGGGTAACTGGGACCGTTCCTTGGGTGCATCCCCTCTGCTTTCTTCGCGGCTCTCTCACATCATATCTTCCAACAATCTCGCCAACAGCTTCATGTCTTTCTCTACATCTTACTCGGATACCGGTCTTTGGGGTATCTACCTAGTGTCAGAGAACTTCATGAATCTCGATGATATGGCCCACTTCACACTCAAGGAATGGACACGCATGTCCATGGCTCCTACTGACGTTGAGGTCGAGCGTGCTAAAAGTCAACTGAAAGCTGGCCTTCTTCTTAGTTTGGACGGAACTACCGCTATCGCTGAAGACATTGGCCGACAGCTGGTCACCACTGGTCGCCGTATGACACCCAGGCAGATTGAGAATGCCGTCGATGCTGTTACTCCTGAAGAAATCAGACGTGTTGCTCAGAAATATCTCTGGGACAAAGACGTACGTCTGCTACCTTGCACCTTTTTGTAATGTGTTTATATTGACAAGCCTCGTGTAGATCGCGATTGCAGCTCTTGGACCCATCGAGGGTCTCCTTGATTACAACCGCATGCGGGCAGATATGTCTTCGATGGTATACTAAGGTATGGTACTCGTTGGTTACTCTTGCTTTGTCTTAGCATTTCTTAGGACAGCGAGCGTGACAGGTAGCTAGACGATATTACGTTCCTGTCATTCATTCCGAATTAGACTACGGAATAAAGGACCTTTAATCCAAAGGCGCACTGGCCCTTCACATTAAGATGGTTTCTGAAATGCTGGACTAGATACTGTTGTTTGTACCTCAACCATAACTTTGGGTAGGGAATGAATTGTCCCTGGAGATTGAATTTACATCCAGTCTCAATTTTGACAGAATCAAGCATTCATGCGAGTCAGTACATGCAGAGGTACATACGAGTATAGATGACGGAACACTCTGAGAGCAAATCCGAAGAGTACTGTAGTGATTGGGTCTAGACCCCACTTCCACCCCGTGAAGTCCCCTTTGAACGGTATCTGACAATCCAAGGATGCCGGGAAACGTCCGCCAAGGGAAGTCGTTCTTCCGGGTTGTATTTCAGGAGCTATGAGGTAGGATGCGCATGTCGGGCTTGAATCCACGCATGTGAGGGGAAGAACTCACTTTGGAGATCAAGTCTCTCGCTTCGGGCGAAACGTGAGTGGGTACGCGGAGATCAACCTTTGCTATCCGTCGATACGTGGCTGCATCAGGATGAGCCTCGACTTGCATTGCATGACTGGTATAGATACTGACCGTTAACGCTGTTTCGGTCTTCAAAGGGTGGATTTCCGACCATAAATTCATAGGTGAGCACTCCGAGTGCCCAGTAATCTACCTTCTCGTTATGTTCTTTCCCTTCCACCATCTCCGGGGGAAGATAGTCTAATGTACCACAGAGTGTCATTCGCCGGCTGCTCGGCGCATGCACACTCCACCCGAAATCACCGATCTTGAGCTCGCCATTGATACCTAGCAGGAGGTTTTCCGGCTTAATATCTCTGTGGATAACGTGTTTCGAGTGCAGGTACCGCAGCGCATCCGCCATTTGGTCAATATATCTCGAACTGCGCTTCTCAGTGAAGCTCCCATGTTTGCTCAGTTGCTTGTAAAGTTCGCCTTTGCCTGCAAATTCGAGCATGAGGAAGATACGCTTCTCGTCGTGGAAATAGCCATATAGACGCAGGACATTTGGATGCCGAAGATTCTGCTGGATTTCTATTTCTCGACGGATTTGCTTCTCGACGCGAGACTGGACGATTTCGGATTTGTACAGGCATTTGAGAGCGAGGATGTAGTGTGGTTCGACTTTGGTGCGGACCATGTATACGCGACCAAATTTGCCCTTTCCAAGAGGGCGTCCAATGTCAAATGAGTTCAAATTCCATTCGCGGGTGGGTTGTGTTCTGCTGGGATGTCACGATCGAGGACAGCAGTACAGCAGCGAGACATACCTCGAGACGCTCGAGTCGAGCGCCAAGTCTTCAGCAGCTTCTCCATATACCTTCTCGCCTCTTTTCTCGTTGTCTATCTCGAAGCCACCGTCATACTTCCCGATGTCGAGGGTGGGCTGTTTGGTGACGGGTTTGGTCGGCGATGGTGGCGTGGTGGTTCTGTTCTCTGCGTTCGTCTGATTCCGGAGAGCAGATGGTTGGGCAGGCTTTGGGAGAGGGTTGGGCGTAGCATATTTGGTGAGGAGTTTTGCAACGTTTGTTTGACTTGGTTGTTTCGAATGCGTTGGCCGAGCCGGTGGTGGATTGGCCTGCTTCTTGGAGGAGATTTCTAGCGCTGCAATTTGTTTCGTCACGGATCCGATTGAGGCCATGTCTCTGATCTGAGCAGTTCAGACGTCTCGCTGTTGCGTGCAGTCGCGGTGAGGCTCAGAGCAAGACAAGCGAGGAACGAGTCCGCACGAAACACGAAACTCCAACACGCGTCGCGGTCACGTGAATCCACTTCATCTCTATGTACAATTTAACAGGTACAAAAGCATGGATAGATAACCAGCGTTCCGGTCGAACGAACTATCGTAAATTGAGGCTTTATGTCGGAACTAGGCGGACTCCGATACTAGGACTAATAACGAGCATCCAGAAGGTTTTAGTACTGGTATTCAGAGTCAACCCATTTCGGTTTGCCGCTGAACACATATTCAAGCGTATATATTTGCGCCTGTTCCGAACTCAGGATGTGGTGTTGTTGAACCCGAGCAGACGTGTTGCCTCCCGGACCTATATTACTTAGTGCGGGTGATCACACAGGTTCGAAAAGCAATTACCGTATGAGCCAAACTCAGCGAAGTAGGTTGTAGGGGGTATTGTGTCGCTGTCGTGACACGTGCAGATTTAGTTCCAGCGGATGCAAGGTAGAACCGAAACGACTCACTCTGCAGACCATGCAGTGAATCCAGCGGGGTTAATGCTGTCGTCCATATAGTTGTGGAGGTAGACCGCACGCGCATCTGGATTCCACGGGCGCCCTAAGCAAACGTTAGCCAAATACCCCGACATAGCATTGTCAGTTACCGAGGGAGCAGCTTCCATCGGTCGCAATGGCTGCATCTATATCTGGTGACTGTGACAACATATCTGACATCAGGTGCACTATGACAATGCTGCAAACTTACACGGATGATTCGTGAGTCGGCAATGTATACACCGTTTGCTGTACCAGATGCCCCCGCCCAGGCGGTAATACCACCTCCACACCCACGGTTTGCAAGGATCACTGATTGGAACCAACTGTAAAAGAACTGACTATCATACTAGCTCTGCGACCCAAACGACACAAAACCTACGAGATTGCATACCCAAAGACATCTAGCGATGATCATCAAAAGATAAGAAACGAAACAGAAGGAAAAACCTACAATCAACTCGACCATATATGATGCTATCAACAACATACGTGCTGGCGCCGAACCCAGCATACCACGTATCCTGATAACTTGCAAAAGTGCACCCGTAAAATGATACGTTGGCCAGTGTGATAGAAGTCACGAGTGCTGGAGCAATTGGGTAATTGGCCTACAAAGAACTTAATGGCCGTAGAATTCTCTGCTTAAGCAAAGCAGACTAACAGCACGATTTTCGAAGTCGATGCTATAAGCTCTGAAATTGACGTTTCCAAAGGGGTAGCCAACGGCAGGGCCCACAGTCAGTGTTGCAGTCTCCTCATCTGTTGTGCCATTCCCGGCGTATTGGTTGTTCCAGACATGCACAATGTTGCGCTGGGAAGCATTCGCATTTCGGAGAGAGGCGGTGGCAGGGTCTAGCTGACCCTAAGCAATGTATCTATATCAGCCTCCACAGCGGTATTGTACATTGTAAGTAGGCTCACCAATAGTGTAAGAGGCCCAGGACGTGACACGTTAAGCTTCTCGAAGTACTGTCCTTGGCTAATAAGGATGACAATCTTGCCTGATCTCGGGCTATTGTACGTCAGCGTGCCTCCAGGAAGTCAAGATAGCAGAACTCACAGGGAATCGATGGCCTCCTGGATGCTGCTAAAATTCGCACTCGAGTCAGTCTGCGAAACATAGAGGGTTCCCTGAGGACATCCTGTGAGGGCTGATTCTCCGGCAGATTTCAGCAGCTGGCATGCCGAGTAAGTCGGAGAAAGACTCAGAACAAGGGGGGAAAAGAGGGAAAGACAAAAGAATGTGAGCGAAAGGCGATTCATGGGGGACAAGCGTTATGGGGATGAGCGATACCTGGGAGGACACAGCGTGTTATATTACTTGGCGGAGACGAGTCTACGAGTCGCACCGATAGTTCGTGTTGCTTCCGGAGGAATCCAACGAGGTCCCCGATAATCACTGCTGAGATGCGATCCATGTGCGAACTTAGTATTTTCTGTAGCCACTGGCAGTGAGTCGCGGCCGATAAGCAAGTTCAGGTCGGAGCGCAGAGCCACAGCCGTTGCTGTATTGAAGGTTAGACGCCGAGTCACGGTCCTGATCAGTGCACTATAGGCAACGAGCTGGATGTTTGACAATCGGGATTATTGAGGTCCCCCCACCAACTGAACTGGTTTCTGAGTCCGGAAACAAATGACAAACGTCATTCTACGCATGTCGCTGATTGTATCACCTGTCAATATCTCGGGTCAACGCCAGGTTTTCGTTACCTAAACGTGACCTACAGTAAGTTGTTACCCGCAACAGCCGTGTCGACCCGCCATATTAGAGTTTGGTCAACACCTCCAGCTGTAGCTCCGGTTGACAACAGGCAACTTATCTGGGTTCCGGGCCCTATGGGACCTGGTACCTGGTTTCAGGTCGGTGCCGACTTTCGGGTGAGCTTGTAGTATGTACCCGTTCCATGGCCCGTGGGTTTATCGGATTTAGCACGCAGGGCCAGCACTGTGCAGATGACGCGCGATCGAT
>JBBPSL010000382.1:2034-12580 GCA_038093555.1 Butyriboletus appendiculatus | reverse complement strand
GAGAGACCTTTGTAAGACACTTTTCCGTTCAAGTTGTTATCACCACTTACTTACTCAACTCATACTCGATGGCGGATAGGTGAATTTCTCTCAAGACCGCGCACGCGCAAACGCACAAAGTGTTGCAAACAGCATCCTCGAAGTTATACGGGGCTGGATAATTCGATCCTCGTAACACCAATCACGCGCTCGCGATATTTGGTCAGCGATTCGGTCTGAATATCACGTTGGGACACCCAGATTTGGTCGGGTATCTGGAGAGAGGTGTGGCGAGCTACCTACGCATGTCTCTTGCGACGACCCTGGACCGCAAATGGAGATTCACAAGTTATCCATCCAAACCGCCCCTGTCATGCGTGGCTGTAAGCGATCTCCATGAACACCCTGGATGGATAACGGAGGCTCTAAGGACGTTAGTGTTGACAATCAACTCTAGCATGATCGACATCGGTCAACGTGGCGAGCTGGCTAGCCGATTGCTGTGGCTTCTAGCCAAAGAATGTGATCACCAAGATGCCAACGACGTAGGAAGAGCATCTCCCCGACTGCCAAATGATTCCCATTGTGGATTGGCTTGAAAACCCCAGATATGGGACGAGAATGACACTCAAGCATCGCTCGCACGCAAAACGTTCGAGCATGCATATCTGAATTTCTCGCATTGGGTTTGCATGGAAGCGAACATCGCTGGATCGAAGGAAGAGAACGCATTAGGGTTCGTGTTCCGACTTCCTTTTTCATATTGTAACATCGAACCTGATGATCCACACCACGTAGCTCGGAGGAGTGGACCCTACGCCATTGGCACGAGGGCCAGTGCGGTGCAGTGCTGTCACCAACAGCCTCTCATCGACAAGATGACACCCATCTATTTCAATGGCGGGCCGGAAAAGGCGTCAGCGGAATCGCGCATGTCGCAGATTCTCGTTTCCGATAGGGTTCGAAAGTCGAAGAGTTCCAAGGACGTTTTGCACAACATTACTACCCGCACAAGTCAACATCTGAGCAGCAAAGCCAGAAAAACAGGACTCTGACTCTGATTCGCTTCCGTACATTGCGATCTTGGCCGACCTTGGTCAACCGCCCTCGTTCTCCGTTACCTTTTCGGAGCGGGACGTCGATGACCGGTGTCCGCGCGTCTATGCTGGTGGTGTCGATGTCGCCACTTATCCATTTTTGACCAACCACCCGGCGCTCATGCAGACTCTCCAAGATCTCGTGCGCCTGCAGCAGATACCTGAAACAGAACGACCCGTCATGGAATACCTGAATGTGCAGGTGAAGTTCGGCAGTACGGCAACGCCTGAACATATTATGGTATGGGAACACGGGAGGGATGTTCCGAATTTATCTCAAAGGAAAATCTGCTCGGCGAGACTCGGGACTAGCTTGAGGGTATACTGTCACCGTATCATTCCTTGTCTTCTGGAATCGTAACGTATCGTACAGGCGCTTCTGAGGGACCATGGTCGGATAGCTACAAGCTGCAGTTTGTGTGAGGTAGACTCGGAGCCACGCTCGCGCCTTTGATTACTGTCACCTAATCATTATGTTACTGTAACCATGTACGGTAGTACAAATACGTATACGGGTGCGGTGGCAAGCATGGTAGCATATAACAAGCCGCAATTGCAACGTCTCGGGCAACGAAATTCAACCCCACATATGTACTTGTACCCCGGAATGGCGGATCGCGTTTCAACTTCGAGGGCGAACTACGCCGCCAGCGCGACAATCCCCATACTCGAACATGACACCTTATAAAGGTGGTGTCCGCGTTCATGATCAGCCTTGCATCAAGTTGATTACAAGGCGGTCCTACCACTTACAGTCAAATGGGTAACGTAGATTAGATACGAGCAATGGGATATGACACGCTCTGACCATCTGCATCAGTTCCGGAATGTCGCATCGTACCAGACGATGGCAGACACGTTCAAAACGGTTGGGGTACGTCGACGTACGCGTCCGTCACCCCCGTTCCCTGATCCCCCCAACATCCCCACCCACTCCAGACGACCCAGACGACCAAGAGATGTAACCCGGTCGCATAGCTCACAAACGCAAGCCTCGCGCGACGATGTCCGAGAACCGCACGCGTGAGCGTGAGGAGAAGACGCTCGGGGAGTGGCAGGGACGCATATGCTTGTGTCGCTTCCTGTAAAACAACTCAAGCGAGTGTCTGTGATTGCAACATGAGACCCACGTACCCTCCCTCGGAAGGCTTCGAATGGATTCATCGTCTCCTCGTATCTCTGTCTCCATTTCCCTAGCTCAACCTCGTCTTCGTCACCACCATCCCCTGTACCACCCACCCTGGGCTTGCCCGTTCCATGCGACCGGGATGTCCCAGGCAAAGGATCCAACTGCGACACAGACGACGTCTCACGATAACTCTGCATATACCGCACCTTTTCATACAACTTGAGGTTATCCGACTGCAATGACTTGATCTCGGAACGCAGTTCTGAAATCGCATGGAATTGACGTCGAAGTTCCTGCATGTTGCAGTACCCCGTGAGCACCCAAGGATCAGCGAAAACGAAAACACACGTGCCTCTTCCAATTCGGCGTTCCGTGCTCTGAACCTGTCCCGCTGGCTCGTCACGATGGGTAATATCGATGTATCCGCAGACGAGGTGAATGGAATCGGCGTGCTTCGCGCCGTACTGCCAGACGACTCGCCTTTCTTGTTCTTGGCAGTTTCCAAGCCCAGCTCTAGGCCGAGCCCAGCCAACGCGTCGTCGACGCCCATCGTTCCACTTATGTTTTGGGGCTGTGCAGAACGGTTATCGAGCGCAAGAAGGTCCGTCTCCAGTTTCTCATTGAGGGATTTTTGCTTGGAGAGCTCTGCCCGGGCCGTCTCAAGCTCGGACTGCGTGGATTTGAGGGACTCTTCGAGAGACGTGTGCAGGATCTGACATGGTACGTGAGCGC
The DNA here is from genome assembly GCA_038093555.1 of Butyriboletus appendiculatus. NCBI lineage: Eukaryota > Fungi > Basidiomycota > Agaricomycetes > Boletales > Boletaceae > Butyriboletus > Butyriboletus appendiculatus. Next base: position 9,643 of record JBBPSL010000382.1, on the reverse strand, counting down.
ATGAATTGTGGCAACTCTGAAGGGAAGAGAGCCAAGCCTACCCTGAAACGCGTGAGATCTTCGAGGATACGTTTGTTCTTGCTTGCGAGGAGTATTTCGAGGCTCTTTCCATGCTGTGCATTTGCCTTGTCAGCGTTCGGATCAGGGAGATGTACACCTTCCGACTCGTGGGAGGACCAGTCGTCACCATCTGTATCGGAGGTATCGTCATCGAGACCGCCAAATTCAACATACTTGTAGGGATGAGCAAGATTCGTCGCCAAGTATACGCCAACTCACCTTCATGATCTCGAGCTCCCGCTTGATTTCGTCGTAATCGGCATATGTCGCAACCTTCTGCTTAAGCGTGCCTACTTGCGCTCGTAGCTCTGCTTTTTCCCTCTTATCTCGCTTCGCACCCTCTTCGTCGTGTCTTGCGAGCTGGGATTGTGCAACGGACAGTTGTGATTGGATAGAAAGAAGTTGGGCTGTTAGATCTGCGTTGGTTGACTCAAGATTCGAGAGACGCGATTGCAGGCTCGTTATTCTGTATACTAATCAGCTTCGATCTGTACAACCGAGAAACAGTAAAACGCAACAACTTCGTGTTCTCGCCCTCCGCCCTTAGTGCTTCGATCTCGGCACGTAACTCCTCCTGTTATGTCGCATATAGTGACCTTGCAGTTAGGATATAGATGTTAAGCAGAAGGAGAGTGGACCTACGTTCCTCCCTTCGACAGCTGCGACTCTACTATTTGCCCGCTCGAGATCGGCGAGGACCATGTCTGCCTCAGCGAGTCGCGAAACGAGGTCTTGATCAGCACGCGAGCTGACATCCAAAAGACGCGCTTGGTTAGTCTCGTTTGACAGTCGAAGCTCACGAAGTTGCGACTTATAAAGCGTGACTTGGCGCATCAAGTCCCGCTCACTGTGACGCACGACGAACGAAAGTGATGGCGGTGAGTCCCAACTCGACAGGACCGCCGGAAACCCACTCACCGTTCCTCATAGTTCCGCATACGTTCATCGTACGTCGCATTCAATTCATTCTCCTTCTGCGTGACCTTTTCGGCGATCAATTCGTCCATCTGTTTCAACGCCTTGATCAGCACCCCATCCCATCCCGGTATTCTCCGCACACGCAAATGAGAATTATAATGTGCACACTTACCTTGCCCTCCAAGGTCTCCACCCTCCTCTTCGTACTCTCCAACGCGCCATTCTCCCGTTTCAGCTCAACGTTCTCCCCCTTGACTCGCGCGACCTCGGCCTTGAGCGCGTTGACTTCGGCAGTCAACGATGCGTTTGTCTCAGACGTTATCGTCTGTTCTACGGCTGCTTCGAGGAGTGGATACGGATCTGGGGCTTCTGCGAGCACTTTGTAGACATTTAGAAAGGCTGACTCGGCGACTTTGGAACGCTTGGTGAGGTTGTCGATTTCCTGTTGGTAGGCTATGGGGTTGGTTCGTCGTCGGAGAGGGTGACGTGAGTGCGCCTATGCCACGCGAGTGCAACGACGAAAAAGAGAGACGTACCTTTGAGCAGTCCCTTGAACGAATTGAGCTTTTCGTCGTCTGAGATCTTCTTGAACTCTGTATACGGAGGTGTCAATTGGAGGTTTATGCACTGAAACGGAGCGTACCTTTGGTGCGCTCAGCCAGCCCCTTGCGACTGAGCACGTTCTCTTTCTGGTTCTCGACTACCTCGATGCCTTGTGCATCCAGCGCCTTTTGGAGCTCATGAAGGTTGATGCCTGGCACAGACACGCCGCCGCGTAGGTGAAGGAAAGTTCCAAAACGAAGAGATTTCGGAACGAGAAGACCACAGAATGTTCATAGGTGCGACGGTGCATGAGCGAGGTGTTGTAGCTTAGCAAACGGAGGGGTACAAAAGCGCACCTTTCCACGTCGCAAGTGCTCCGGAGAAGTTGTGTTGCTCTGTCGAGCCCATGGTGACGGCTCAGACAATAGTGAGGACGTAGAGCCTATGATCAGTTTGGTTACTTTGGTATAACCAAGGAGCTGTGTTACCCGAGCGTCGCCAAGTGCTCAGCCTGCTTTACAACACAACTACGACCAGCAATGACATGATTCAATCAATATTCAGGTAGTAGCAAGCCCAACGACCTGCTCCATGTGTCTCACTACGTCCAACAGTTCCGCACTCTCATAGCTGTATGGTCTCGACGGGATACGACGCGCAATTGGCTCGGTCGCTTTCAACCCCGCGAAGACAGCCTCCTTCAAAATGATCTTCCATGTTGTTCGCCCCTCCACCACACGGCACTCGACCGTCAGTGCATCATAATCGTTCGTATTCCTTGGTGCCCACCGCGCAAGCTTCTCAATTCGTGCGCTGTCGACCAAATCATGGTCGAACTTGCAGTCTGGTCGTTGACATGCATTCAGTTCGTGGTGAGCTTGACAGAGACTTTGGACTTTTGCATATTGTGTCTAGCGGAAAAAAAAATTCAGTCCTGGTTGTCTGTTTCCCCTCGATGCAACCTCACGAGAGCATCGCCCGCCGATCTCGATCCTGTGCGTGCTTCTCTCAGTAGCAATGCCTTTGGGAGATTATAGACTCTGGCGTGGCCGACATTCTTTAATGGCGGATACCCAGTTCCATCGGGTATTCTCACGTCCCAACCGCCGTACCATCCTTCGTAACCCCCATACATCTCAAAGCCGTACCCATAGTCAAGACCAACAACATAGGATGTCCGTCCGTCGGGGTTTCCCTTGGGACGAGCTGAATCGATACTCTGCCCCGAGAGCGGACGAGGAGTGTACTCACTATCTTGTGCACCCGATTGACATTGAATATGGTATGACTGTACTTGCATCCGTAGTTCATCCTCGCCTTTTCGCACTGACTATAGAATTGTCCTCTCAGAGATCCTCTGAGGGGTTGTGTATTGATCAATGTGTGATCTCTGCAGGCCGTGCGAGCAGCGTATTCGTCGCTGATGGGCATTCTCGGGTATGGATATGTCAATGAATGTCAACGACGAAGCGGTAGACGGATGTCGATTAGTATCGATCAGATAGTGCGGACAGATACGTTTACAAAGTGATGACAGATCTGGACTAAGCACACCGAAAATATAGTTAATTACCATACAGTACAAGTAATCATAATGCATAGGATTTTGAGAGCGATGTTTGCTAAAATGCTGGCAGCATCATGGTGAAGGTTGGTTGCAATATTCCTGTGCACTTACACTTCGTAGTGCTATTCATCACTACTACTGAGAGAAGTCAACAGATGATGGATGGACGACATTAATAAATATCGCTGACTGAGGAAAGTAGATATACACTTCACAAGCGCTCTATGGCAACACCGACCTACTCGTCCGCGACTATAACGACACTCTTTCCAATAAACGCACCCTTGAGGAAACTGTCAAACGCCGCTTCAACATTTTCCAATCCCCTCGTGACATCTTCCCTGTACGTCAACTCTTTCGATGCGAGCAGCGCAGGCACTTGTCGTTCGAACGCCTCCAGATACTTTGGAGAGAGGGTGGTGAAGACGAAGCCATTGAGCGAGATTTCCTTTGCGATGACGTTGAACATGTTCTGTCATGTTCAGGATTCTCGAGTCACGCTCGAGCTATCACATGAATGAACGTCAGCACTGACCGGAATTGGCTCAACCGAGCCGCCATAGCTGGTGATCATCCCACATTCCTACAAGTCATGAGTACGCGCGAAGCCAGAATAAGGGCGACCGACTGACGATGAATCGGGCGTGTTTCGCGGCTGTATTCAGCGCAGCTTCTAGAGATTCACCACCCACGTTATCCCAGTAGCTGCACCTCTGTTTCAGAACTCATTTTGTCGCATTCAGGTGGGTAGAAAAAAACGTACACGTCAATGGGACCCTCCTTGGCCAAGACGTCGGACGTCTTTGTTGTTTTGTAGTTGAAAGCCACGTCGGCACCGAGTTCTTTCATAAATTGAACTTTGTCTTCCGAACCGGCGGATGCGATGACTTTCATGCCATCCTGTTTCGCAAGTTGAATCACGAAGCTGAAAAAGAAAGTCCCCCGTCAACGTATGCATCCGTGGGCGCCAAGGAATACGCACGATCCGACTGCACCCGCACCACTGGTGACGAATGCGACTTCTCCCTGTGCGGCGTTACACGAGTTGTGAAAACAAGAGGCAAGTATCCTAAACAGACTCACTTTCTTCGCACGTGAGTACTCCTTCCAGCCGAAATATGCGGTCTGGCCTTTGAGCCACCGTCAGTGCATGCTTTGAGAATAACGGCAGGATAAACCAGTTACCAGGCAAACCAGCTATCCCTACAAAGACGTTCCAAGGGAGGTTGAACTCGTTGTGTATCTTTGTGAGTGATTCAGTCTCGCGGAGCAAGGCGTATTCCTGGAACGCTACAAATTAAACTTGGCGTCAACTTCCATAGCATGCGATCACAGTACTCACGGTAAAGTCCATGCAAGTGATCTCCAACCTGAAATGCTGAGTTCTCGGAACGCACGACGACGCCGATACCATAATTTTGGATCCTATAGGCAAGAATTCAAGCTCAGTAAAATGACAGCCATTCATAGAACAAACCCCTTACGATTCTCCTATTTGATATCTGTTCTGTCCACGAGCCGAGATGTAAGCTGAATTGTCGTTGAACAGGGTATACTGGAGAAACAAACTTACGGGCAAGAAAGGTTTCATCCTGGCCAGTATATAAGGTTCCAAGGATAATACGAGAGTCTTGAGCAAGACGCCTCCATTCAAAGGCACATTGTCCGGGTCAATTGTCTGGCTAGAATCGAATATCGTTGTCTGGCCAGGAACGGGGAGACCTAGGAACGGGTACGACGGGACATGTTTACGTATACGTTTTCACTGACTGTATCACGCTCACCTGTCGGGCGTTCCTTGAGGATGATGCGCTTGTTGGTGACAGGAGCCATCAGTGCAAATGGTCGACAGTTGGCAGATAAATACGTTGAACTTGCATTCGAGGCGTTCGTGACGTGTTTTATACCCGCAGCTGGCCAAGGCTAGTGCTCTAGAGGCTATCCAAGCATACTACGTGGGAAGGGGCCTTTGATTGTTTCATGATCATGTTGAATAGAGGTAGATAGCCCCTCACCACGCCATTGGTAGATAAGCAGCACTGCCCACTGTCGCCTCTCAGCGCCCCAGTCAGAGCTCCATACCTATTCTCACAACACATCACAGATGGCATGCCGTGCGTGCGTGTACCACCGAGACGAGTAGATCCTCATCATCGCCAAACTTCTGCCGTACGTGCTGACAGAAGATATCCTGATTCATTAGCACAAAACATGATATCATAAGCAGGATTGACGGGACTGGTACTTACCTGACTAAGGCGCAATAGCTTGCGATTTGGGCTATCTTTTTGCGCACTTTAATGGTCAGCAAAAGTCTTTTGAGTAGTGATGGAGTGTGCTAAGGACGTAAAGCGTCTAATTATGTCATTCACTCATATGCGAGGCGAGCTCGCTCTCGACATCCACGCCCCGCTCGACGTCCCCATGTCTGCCTGAACCACCGAGGAAAAATAAAATGTCGTGTGTCCTATACCTCCCGAGTGTTTACTCGCGGATCCTCTCGTTTTCCCTTCTCCTCTCCTTTCTTCCTGCAATCCAGGCCTCAGCATGGATTCAATACCCATCCAGTGGACATGCAACCATGACACACTACGCTCTCCCTACGGGGTTCATCGCTGCGTGCGGATGTACCCCGAACAGCACATACTATCCCACTGCCGCGCTGAGCCAAATGGCGTATGGAAGCAGTACCTCTTATGGCCCCGCATGCGGCCAATGCTTCAATCTCACTCTCTTGAACGCTTTCACGGCGAATCCGCCTTTCTATCCCAACATGACCAGTTCCGTCGTCGTCAAGGTTACAGACCTCTGTCCGCTTTCCTCGACGGGGTGGTGTAACGCTACAACGTCGGGCCCCAACGCGTGAGTGGACGAACGTCTGGTTCGAGGAGTACGTTGAAGTGACGGGAATAGCGGCGGCGGGTACCTCAACTTTGATCTTGCGTGGCCGTCGACTTCAATCCCCGCGACCTTTTTCCCGTCTGATGCTACCCTCTACGGTATGTCTTACCCACACGGTCATACGGTCATCGGTGACTAAAAATGCGTTCGCGCAGGCTTCACTGTGAGTTTGAACGGCTAGCGTGTCAAAGGAGACAATGAATCACACACAAACAAAGGATTTCGGTGTCTGGAATATCAGTTACCAGAGCGTCTCGTGCCAGGCCTGGGAAGGATACTCCAATCAAACCGCTCTCGGAAGCGTTGCGGATTTGGGTTACACCTCTTGTTGTCCAAATGACCCGACGGTAATATTTATTACAATTCAAAGTATCCCAGGCTAAACGCGACGTGTGGCGATCCAGGCTGACGACGATAAGTGTGCTTCCTATTCGGACAATGCGGGACTATCGTTCGTCGTTTTCGTCTATGTACAAAGTCTCGTGCTGATATTTGGGTTACAGCCCAACTCTCCACCCTGGATCTGGGGCCGATTCCATGCTTACGAACATACCACACCTTCTTTTCCTAACAATGACCACATTCCTATCGGCATATTTGTTGTAGAACTTTTGTGTTCGGACATACCTTTGTCTTCTGCAGGATTTTTCTTCGCGTCACCTTTCGCCTTCAGAGACTGTATTGGTTCCATGTAACTAGTCTATTATTGCTGTCACGTACCTAGATACACTCCACAATCGATGGATGGCTTGGTCCACCCGTCCTCCACGTCATACGAATTGCGTGATCTCCAAATAAGAGTTCAGATTTAGCGTTTCCAGACGGTCATGAAACTCTGTGCGCCGTGTCCAGCCGCTCGTTGCCACGAAACACGACATGCCCGACGTCACAAGCGAAATGGGGCGGTAAACGGGGTTGGGGCCCCCTTTTCGTGCGCTTTTTCCGTCCGCGACGAGGCAGGTTTCCAGTATCAGTGATTGCGGCAGGCATGGACGAGGCTTCCATCGTGTCCTCGCTCGTCGATGCATCCACGCGTAAAGTAGGGGGAGCAGGGATGCGACGCTCTGTTTGACAGCCATGACATTGATACGAGATGAGGTGTCCATGCGAGGCCGAGTCTGTCCAGAACGTGTCAACGAAAACGATACATACTACTACGGTTCGATCACTCACCCTTGACGCGAACGGTCGCAGAGATGCCGGGTACCAAGGGAGCGCAGCAGCGTTTGCATATGCGGCGTTTCACGGACGGGTCCCTGTGCAAGGACCGACAACGACGCATCAGCGAGGCGAGGAAAAGCGCGAGATCTATAAGAAGACGTACATCTTCACGTTCGTCTTTCGCCCCACGCTCTTCATCGTCTCTACATAACTCCTCGCCAACTCTTCAACGTGCACCACGCGCCGTCTCTTCTTCCTCTGGGGCGTTGTAGGACGCGCTGGCGAGTCCTGGTGCTCGGAATCGGGGTCTTTGTCGTTGGGTGTCGTCGACGACCTCGATGGATCGTTGGCGTCAAGGTGGATGGCGCCAGGGGGTGCGAGGCCGTTCAGAAGGACGCTGGCTTGGTAGAGGAAGTTGAGTCGTTGGAGGATATCTCGGTTTGTCACGCTCGTTGGATT
>JBBPSL010000379.1:2123-16668 GCA_038093555.1 Butyriboletus appendiculatus | reverse complement strand
GGTCCTCCTTAAGGTCCTCTGTGGGTTGCCTGTAAGGGGTACTCCAAGTAGTATGAGAATAATTCTCCTTGAGAGAATGTCTCTGGTTGAGATAAAACCACTCAGGGTAATTCTGCTTTCTTGGTGGGCTGAGGGGTTCTCCTTTTATAGATATGTAAATACAGGAGCTTGGCTAACCAATCAGAAGGGTTGGCTGCTTACAAATGCCAAGAGATTGCTGACAAAGGCCAAGACTTTCCTTACAAATGCCAAGCTTTTGCTGACTGATTCATAGAATACTATAGAACACTATAGAATCTTGTGAAATTCCATGGAATGTCATGGAATACTAGTCATGTGGTGCAGGGCTGTGTAGGATATGGTCACATGTTCACTTTCTCTCACTGGCACTTAACTATGTATGTATTATTTACCAATTTAGATATTTACATTAGCCATGTACTTGTAGGTAGTAACAGAGCTATGTTTTGAGAAAAACATTTATTTCTCATGATTCTTGTGGTGAAATATTCTGAAAATTTCAGAGATGATAGGTCATACTAAGGGTTGTTAGGCCCTAGAGTATTGGAAGATTCTACCAGTCGCAAGTGGTAGAATTTATTCTATCCAGGTTGTTGCTTCTAACTATGCATGAAACAAGTTTGATGCAGGTCACCAGTGGGTCTAGATCTCTGAAGGGAGTTGAGTATTTAGTGAGTTCGGGTATAGGGGCTATTGATAGGGGCTAAATGCGAAAGTTATTGTATAAAATTGGGAAAAATAGTAGAAATAAAGGGGAAAATAATACAGTCTATAACATACTGGCTCCAAAAAGTGTCCCAATGTTTGGCTATTTTGAAAACACTTGACATTTGCAGGAGAACCAAAAGGTGTTAGCTCTAACTCTTGCTGGGTCATTGATAGCCCTAACCCTTGCCCTGAGGATGAGCCCTTAGTCATGTGATTTGGTTGTCATGGCACTGCGATATAGCCATATTAAAGTGACATGTCATTTGGACACTTATTTGACCCTGATATTATCAACTATCATTAAGTAAATAACATAAGGTTCTGATGGATGCTGTGCTTCAACCCTGTCTGGTTATATCACTTACATAATTCCAAATGATATAAAGAGCAGAGATACCATCCAGCTAACCCTACTTCATTATGAAATCCATTTCCTCCTCTGCTAGAGCCAATATTCTTTTTCTCTCTGAATCTGAACTTTCTACTAGGCAGATATCCTCCCAAACTGGTCTGGGGAAGTCTACTGTGGCCAGGGTTATCAAAGAGATCCACCCAGGCAAGGAAAACATCAAATTAGAATGTCCTTCCAAACTTTCTCCTACTGATAAAGGAGAATTGTCTCTAGTATCACCTCTGGCAAAGTTGAAAATGCTGTCCAGGCCATCCATCTCATCAATTATGCTCTCTCCTGTCTCTGCTGAACTGTTAGGAATGTTCTCAAGTCTACATCTCTCAAAGCTGTAATCAAGAAAAAGAAGCCACTCTTGTCTGTGAAGCATAGGGAATATAGGCTAGCCTTTGCTCTCAAGCACCAACATTGGACTGTGGAGGACTGGACTAGGGTCATTTGGTCAGATGAAACCAAGATCAACAGGATTGGATCAGATGGAAGAAAGTATGTGTGGAAATTGGCAGGAAAGTCTTTGCAAAACAAGAAAGTCCAGGGAACAGTAAAGTTTGGAGGAGGTTCCTTGATGGTTTGGGAATGCATGAGTTGGAATGGAGTGGGGATTCTTGCAGAGGTTGAAGGAAGGATGAATGTTGAGCAGTATGTCTCCATTTTGGAGGATAATCTGCTTTCTTCCATGGAAAATTCTGGAATTCCTAAGGAGAGCCTTATCTTTCAACAAGATAATGACCTCAAGCACACCTCTAAAAGAGCCAAGGAGTGGCTGGAATCTCAAGGGATCAAGCTTCTTGACTGGCCAGCACAATCTCCAGACCTTAATCCCACTGAACATCCCTGGCAAATCCTCAAACAAAAGCTCAATAGCTATACAACACCACCAAAAGAAGTATGGGAGCTTTGGGAGATGGGGGAAAGATAGAAGTTGAGGAGTGTGAAGGATTGATAGAGAGTATGCATAGAAGACTAGAGGCAGTGATAAAAGCAAAAGGAGGGCATAAAAGTACTAAAATTGTAGAATAGAAATGTTGCTCAAAAAAGTGTTCCAATGACATGTCATTTTAATATGATTATATCTCAATGCTATGATAACCAAAGCATATAACTAAGGGCTCATCTTCAGGGCAAGGGTTAGAGCTAACACCTTTTGGTTTTCTTGCAAATGTCAAGTCTTTTCAAAATAGCCAAACATTGGAACATTTTTTTGAGCCACTGTAGATCAGATCTCAGAAAGAATAGAAATACAGACATGAGAAGATGGAAAAAATTGGAATACAAAATATATATATGAGGAAACATAGCGAAGAGCCAGTGTCTGTTGTAATAGAACAGCCAAAAATATGAAAAAAAAAAAATTCCAATATCCATTATTCTATATATTCATGATGGCAATGTATAATGACAGCCTAGAAGATAATGAGATGACAGAAATGAATGTGTGAATAGATAAGGTGTGAATATGACAGAGATTAAAGTCATGAGGTGTGTCACGTGATTAAGTGATGTTTCTCACAGTCACATGTACTGGTCACGTGATTTTGAAAGTGAATTGTAAAAAGTTTGGAAATGTTCATATTATAACAACCATCTCCATAGTTTGGACTACTAGCTATATTGTTAGGAGTAAAATACTTGTAGCCACTAGTACACAAGTAATATAGGACACCTTTTGGGAGAAAACCCTAAATAAGGGCAACAAAAGGGAATAGATCCCCAACAATATAATTCTACTATAACCCAAACAACCCTGCTACTCTGCTGACTACCCACCTAAAGGAATAAGTGACAGTACAGCCAAACGAGCCTTGAATTGCACTCTCTTTAGGAAACAATAAGATTGAGTTATCAAAACCTATCCAAGTGAACCAAGAGAAGTGTGAACCTATTCCAGTGTATTACTGAATATTTCCAGCCACAAAGTCATTGCCCTTTTCATAGCAATTGACTCATTTGACCTTCTAGCTCATTCTAACAAAGCCTAGCAACCTAGTAGTGTTGACTAGTAATTCTTTAGACAGATTTACATTTGTTTACACATATTTACATAGTTATATTTGACTTACCTAACCTTTTCTAAGTTTCATCCTAACAAGTGTTTACATCTGCTTATATCTGTTTATACATACTTACACCACTAATACACTACTAACCAGACCACCACATAGGACCTACTCAATTCCTATCCTTCAACATCTGTTGAAAATAGGCAAACAATCCATTCACTTAGTTATATGTGATGCATGAGGCCAATACATGGAGAATGGAGAGAATTATCCAGATCCATAAGGGATCATGATCTAAGAATAGAGACGATCAAGATCTCAATATGGTTCTGATATAAAGGGAATATCGTGATGTAAGATCAGTGATGTAATATAAGGTAAATAGATATATCAAGAGGTCAAGAGATCTCAATGTAAATCTTGTATTTGAATAAATAGGGGATATAGTAAGGGTGGCAGTTATGATGAGATATGGGATGTTTCATATGTAAGTGTGAGCTTGTATTTGAATGGAGTATTGTGTAGGTATCATAGGATGAAGGCTATAAAGGTTTAAAGGCTGAGTAGTGGGCTTGATATTTGAGTATCATATATATATATCATAGAGGGATGACTATAATGAGAGACTATGGTAGAGGTAGTGCGAGAGTATAGTGAGGATATTAAATATCAATGGATATGATAAGTATAATGAGTGACCATTTCAGTGGGACATTTCCTACATGTGTATTGGTATTTTGTACATATTGTATCTATAATCTATGATCTAAATTCTGCCTGGCAATGAATCAGACATGCACTCATTGTCACTTCACTATTGTCTCCCACCATTCACATCAGGGGAGTGGTGAGAAAAAGATATATAATTATATTGTCATGATAGAAATGATAAGCATATCTCTGACATTATAATTCCTTATTAAACCCCTTTTGGTGAAGATAATCCATTATGATCTTTTCACCATTTTTCTAATGTGGGCAAGAGTTGGACTATCATCACTCCTACTATTGCTGATTTATCACCCCCAATCTCCCATTTACTTTTGACACATCTCAAAATCTTTACTTATAAGATAGATGATGTGATGTATAAAATATTTATTTTGGTAACAGCAATAGTTCTCTCTTAGTATTAACTTTTATGGAATCATGAAAATAATAATTGGAATGTTTGCATCAAAAGATAAAGATGGACATTATGAGGGATATACAAGGTAATATACAATATTTCATTTTCTTCTTTTCAAAAATTCTCTTCAAAGTTAAACCTAAGAAAAATATTTGGATAACCCTTGCAAGAAAATATGTTATCTGTTGTGCAATATCTGTCCACCATAAAACATGTTGATTTCCCTTTTGAAATATCCTATGTGTGGCTCAAAATATTAGAAATCCTGATATGGAAGGAGCCTGCCCTAGTAAGGCCTTCAGGCCAAGAGTTACTTTTTTGAGAGCACAGTTGTCCCTAGTCTCAAGCTGTTATAGGAAATTTGAGTGAACTCAGAAAGCAAATATTTCCTATAACATCTGGGGACTTTTACTTGGCAGTCTTTGGGTCATGTCACACTCGCATTACTAAGCATTAAAACCTGCTATTATGAATAATCCTTTATATTTATATTTGTGATATGCTTAATACTGATGCATCTGATCAAAACCAATCAACATGTTTGATGACTACAATATCAACATCAACAACAACAACAATCTATTTGACTTTGATGATAAGGTTGATCCATTTGCTACACCTTACATATTCTTCTACACCATGTTTGATACTGATAGTGAAACTGACACAGATGAGGATCAAAATCAAATACCATCACACCTAATTCAAATCAAACACACTCAGTGATTGAGGGGAGCACTCACACTAGACAATATAGCAGCAAAGGTCCTCTCCATTCTATTGTACATGGATAGTGTAGGATTAAACCTTCCACTGTTCCTGGATTTCCTAACCTGGGGAGATCAGGAATATATTGTCAATCCAAAGATAAAATATGAATGCACAGCACTGATGGTCAGTGAGGAACTACCAGGCATCTTGGGACAGTGGAGAAGTCCTCTGCAGGTGACCAGTAGTGCAAATCTATGGTCTAAGGGAGCACAGCAGGGAGAACAGCTGGTGATGGAGGAGTTCACATTCTCATGCATCAAAGAAGTTGTTGAAAAGGAGTTATAAGGCATTGAAAAGTTAGCTATGTATCCACCAGACAAAATCTCCAATAGCAAGCTTAATTCCACTTTTCACTCATCTTCAATCCCAGACAATGCTAGAATTCACAGCCTGAATAATTGTGACATCACTCTATCAGTAAAGATTACACCAGTTCGTCATCACAATAAGCTTATGAAAACCAAAGCTCTCTTAGACAATGGAGCCAATACTATCTATATCAACAAGTCTTATGTGCAGAAGATCAAGCTTCCACTCCTCTCCCTACCCGATCCTATACCGGTATATAACGTTGATGGAACATGTAATTCTGCCAGATCTATAACTCATTGTGTCAAGATCATTATTCAGTTTCAGCATCATTGTAAACAAGTCACAGCAGAAGTAACTGATCTAGGAAAGAATCAGATGATTCTAGGATACACATGGCTTAGTAAACATAACCCTGAGATTAATTGGACTTCCAGAAAAGTTCAAATGACTCGATGTCCCTGGACTCGTCAAACCCTATAAAAAAAATCCCTTTCACACACCAGATTGAATCTGAAGAATGTGATTCTCTAGCTTATATATTCACTATGAAACATGACAAACCTACCACACAGAAAGATCTGAAACCAGAAGATCTTGTTTGTAAACAATACCATAAGTATATGAAGGTATTCTCAAAGAAAGAATCAGAACAAATGCCTGTACAAAAATCTTGAGATCATGCCATAGATCTCAAAGATGATTTCAAACCAAAGAAAGGCAGATTGATTCCCCTTTTACCCGAAGAACAGAAGGAAGTATCTAATTTCATCAACAATCAGTTAGCCAAAGGATACATACAACCTTCCAAATCTCCACAAATGTTACCTGTATTTTTCGTACCTAAGAAAGACGGCAGAAAACATATGGTACAGGATTACCACTATCTAAATGAGTCTACAGTCAAGAATAATTATCCACTCCCCTTGATCTTACAGCTTGTAGACAAGCTTAAAGAATCAAAATGGTTTATGAAGATTGATCTTCGCTGGGGATACAATAATGTTTGCATCAAAGAAGGAGACAAATGGAAAGCAGCCTTCGTCTGCTACAGAGGATCTTTTGAACCAGTTGTAATGTATTTCAGACTATGCAACTCATCCACTACATTCCAAACCATAATGAACGAACTATTCTCGGATATGACTGACATCACGGTTATCTATATTGATGACCTCATGATCTTCACAAAAACTAACAACATCACAGAACACAAAAGAATCATAAAGAAAGTGTTGCAACACCTCGAAGAACATGATCTATTTGCAAAACCAGAAAAATGCACCTTCAGTGTCCAAGAAGTGGAATTCTTTGGCATGATAGTATCTAGAAACAGAATCAAGATGGACAATAGTAAAGTCACAGCCATTAAGGAATGGCTGATTCCAAAGAATGTTAGAGGTGTACACACTTTTCTCAGTCTAGCAAACTTCTATCACAAATTCATTGAGGGATATGCCCAAGTAGCTCATCCCTTAAATGATCTAACTAAGAAAGAACAAAGTATTCCGATTAGAAATGGATGCTTCTGATTATGCCACCAGAGCAGTGCTCTCTATAGAACAAAATGACAAATGGCACCCTGTCATATTTTCCTCACACTCCATGACCCCTGAAGAATGTAATTACCCCATTGCAGATAAGGAAATGCTTAGTGTCATACAATCCCTCAAACAATGGCATCATTACCTTGAAGGTGCACACCATCAGTTCGAAATATGGAATGATTATGCTAATCTCCAATGGTTTATGAAACACCAAGACCTTAACCATCGGCAAGCCTGATGGACACAGTACCTAACATGTTTCAATTCCAAATGGCTTCATAAGGCAGGATCTACAATGGGTAAAGCTAATGCTTTATCTAGACAAGAAGACCATACTATTGGAATAGAACATGACAATACTGGAGTGCTAGTCATTCCACCTGAACAGATTAGTGTTACAGAAGTTCACATCGCTACAGATTCTGATATTATCCTCGACAAAATCAGAAAACCATACATCTACTCAAAGAATCAGACATCATCACCTTACAAAACAAATATGACATCGACATACAAGAAGATGAACTTCTTCATGACAAAGAAGGAAAGATCTACATACCTGACAATCAAGATCTAAGATTAGAAATCATTAGATCACATCATGATACTCCAGTTTCAGGTCACCCTGGATCAGAAAAGACAATAGAACTTGTACAATGAAGCTATACATGGCCTGGCATGAACACATTCATCAAAGAATATGTCTCTAAATGTGAATGATGTGCAAGATGCAAGCCATCTAATATAGCACCACCCAGCAAACTTAGGCCACTAGATCTACCTAATATGCCCTGGATCGAAGTAACCACAGATTTCACCACAGATCTACCCTTATCTAAAGGATTTGACTCAATCCTAGTAGTCGTTGATCAATTCTCTAAAGAAGTTGAATTCATTCCATGCAATAAAACAGTCACTGCACTGGATACAGCTCGACTCTATCTCCATAATGTTTGGAAAAACCATGGACTACCCCACAGTATTGTATCAGATAGAGGCCCACAATATGCCTCACAAATAATAAAAGATCTATGCAAACAATTAGGCATACAACCCAAACTATCTATGGCATTCCATCCACAAACAGATGGACAAATGAAAAGAATGAATAGAGATCTTCAACAATACCTTAGACTCTTCACTGCTGAAAAGCAAGAAAAATGGGTTGATTGGCTATCTATAGCACAATTCTCCTATAATGCCAAGAAGCAGGCTTCTACACAGAAATCACCCTTTGAAGTGACACAATCATATGTTCCTCAAATGGGCTTTGAACAAAGAGTTACCAAAGCACCTGCAGCAAAAGGATTCACTACCACTATGCAGGAAACTTTTGAAACGACCAAACCTTACCAGTAAGGCTGATCTAGATGGAAAGCAAGTAATGATAATCAAGTAGCTCCTAGCCCTCACTGACAATGAGTGGGAAAGATCAAGAGGACAAGACTGAGGTCCTCTGGTGGCTCTTGGGCCTTTATATACTAGATAGGGGTTTACACTTGTGTACACTAGATCTAACGATATGCTATGCTACATATGTGATATATGAGGCTAACATGAGGATAACATGTGTATCAGTACAGCCATAGAATGGAAGGGAAGCTAGACATGAGGAGTACATGAGGTAGACAAGTCATAGATAGGGGCATGAGGTGAGCATGAGGCAATCCGAACTAACATGTGGAAACCTGTACATACATGAGGCGATCTAGACCAGGAATGAGTCAAGGGGAATGGCATGAGGCTGGCATGAGGCCAGTGGGTCTAGATCTCTGAAGGGACTTGAGTATTTAGTGAGTTCGGGTATAGGGGCTATTGATAGGGGCTAAATGCGAAAGTCATTGTATAAAATCGGGAAAAATAATAGAAATAAAGGGAAAAATAATACAGTCTGTAACAACTTTAGCCCAAATGAAAGCTAATCTTGAGAAAGCACAACAACAGATGAAAGTCCAAGCAGATAAACACAGATCTGAAGCCCCTAAATACAAAATTGGCAATAGAGTTTGGCTTTTCAACTGAGAATCTAAAGTTAACCCATGCATCTAAGAAGCTTACAGAACGATGGCTCGGACCATATGAAATCACAAAACTTGTAAGAGACAATGCTTTAGAACTGAGATTACCATGCTTGATGCGTATACATCCAGTTGTAAACATATCTTGTGTGCGTTCCTACAAAGAATGCCTTGAAGGATAAACAGCAGTCCGTCCTGGTCCAGTCAATGTCACTGAAGATCGAGAAATAGAATTTGAGGTTGATCATATTGTTGATACCCAATTCAAACGAAATCGCCTTGAATATCTAGTATATTGGAAAGGCTATACAGATGAAGATCGTACTTGGGAACCCTTGAGTAACCTTGATGGTGCTCAAACAGCAATCAAAGAGTTCCACAAGAACAATCCTAATGCCCCTAGACATATTTGCCTTACACAAACAGATTTCTTCTCAAGCTTCACAGACTATGGTTTACTGTCACAAGAAATCTCAATACAGAATTTACCTTTTAATTGCCTGGAAGTTGATTCTTAGAGAGAGGATAGTGTTACAAACATATGATTTTTCCTTTTATTTCTACTATTTTTCCCGATTTTATACAATGACTTTCGCATTTAGCCCCTATCAATAACCCCTATACCCAAACTCACTAAATACTCAAGTCCCTTCAGAGACCTAGACCCACTGGCCTCATGCCAGCCTCATGCCATTCCCCTTGACTCATTCCTGGTCTAGATCGCCTCATATATGTACAGGTTTCCACATGTTAGTCCGGATTGCCTCATGCTCACCTCATGCCCCTATCTATGACTTGTCTACCTCATGTACTCCTCATGTCTAGCTTCCCTTCCATTCTATGGCTGTACTGATACACATGTTACCCTCATGTTAACCTCACACATCATGCATGTAGCATAGCATATTGATAAATCTAGTGTACACAAGTGTAAACCCCTATCTAGTATATAAAGGTCCAAGAGCCACCAGAGGACCTCAGTCTTGTCCTCTTGATCTTTCCCACTCATTGTCAGTGAGGGCTAGGAACTACTTGATCAACCTTACTGGTAAGGTCTGGTTGTTTCACGAAGAGGCCATAGATGTCATGAACGACGATGAGCGGGATGTAGGAAGAAGGTAAGGAGCATGGAAAGGGCGACCTGGGAGGGCTCCACTCTAATATGCAGGCCACTGCCAACACATTGCCAGATATGGACTGCCGCTGGCATCAGCCAAACTAATCTTATCTATCTTTTACCTACTGTATTTACCAAGTAAGGATGATATTTGGGGTGATATTTAATGCTGGATGTGAGAAAACTATGTTATCCAGCCTAATTATGAACACTTATGTGAAATGCTGCCGTTCTTAGTTAGGCTTACTAAGTGGGAAAACCAGGTGAGTCGCTCAGAGAAATTTTGCATCTCTATGCCATTTCGTACTTTTTACGCCGGCACCTCTCTGGCATATGAAGCTTTCGACACTGTGGGTAGTAGAATATGTGAATTTCAGTGACGAATTAATTGCATTTTGACTGGGGGTTGGGGAAATACTCAGGTGAATATCATTGGAAAAAAATCCACTGAAGCAGCATCAATCCACTCTGACTTTTAGAGCATTTTTCCACTGAATTTCACCAAACCATTAACTCATATTCATGAGTCTACTTCCTCCACTTCAGCCGAATTTTCCGTTGATTCTAACAGCTATATCCCCTGAGGTACGTGTTCCCCTTCCTTGAATTTCGCCTGATTTCTCCTTTGACTTTCAACGGATAAGTCAGTGCAACTAAGCTATCAGATTTCCGTCTGCTCTCACTACAGCATAGTATACTCATTCAAACTCGACGTTATCATGGGTGATCAGGTATGCATCATTGTACATGACACGGATAGTGTACAGGGCAGCAAATACAAGTACAGTCATGCTTGGAAGAAAAGTGAGCAGGCATTGTGCCCTCGAAGGCTGCGACGCTGCGTTGAGGGAGGCGACATGCCAGTGGTTGACAACTTGGGCAAAAAAATTGAAGGCTTGAACGAGTGAGACACTAGGTTGACAGCTTCGTATTTGATGGCTTGGTGCGGTCGGGCAAAAAGAAAGCAAGCGGGCATCGCACCCTCAGGGCTGGGTTGAGCAGAACAACAGGTTGATGGCTGGGCTTCGTGCTTCATAGCTTCATGTCTTGAGAATAGCTAGGTCATCGACAGCTTGTGCTTTCAGGAAACGAGATAGTGGGCACGTCAGGTTGAGCAAAACAATAAAGGAAAAACTACACCTTGGTTCTCCCCCTCTTACAACTAGGTTGTTCCCGAGTCTTTCCTTGTGTCTTTCGTTGGCCATGCTGATCCTCTGGAACCTTGTCGTCATGGCAACCCTTGAATTTTGATGGACCTGCTTCACCTTGCTAAACACAGAGTGTGACTTGGAAGACGAACTGGATGCATAACTAGGGTCGTGCTCACAGGTGAGGCGACACCTCGTTCAGCAGTGAACGAACTTGGGATCTCTTCAGCAACCTCAATCATGCCTTCGTAGTCAAGTTCAAGTTGCTGTAATGCCTCTCCAACATCGGCACTATATATTAAGTTCTCATAGGCAACCTGCATGTCAATATGCCTATCTTCTGCGATCAGCTGACAAGCGATGTTTGGGATTAGGACGAATTGAATAAGCCACTCAGCGCTGAGAAGATAAAATGAATTCAGGCCTGATATGGCTCTGACATGATGTACGATGGCACAGTAGATCACTTCATAACCAATTGGGCCATAGCTGTACCAAGTGAGTATCACTTTCAAAAATGATCCAAATTATGACCCACTAGCCCGGCCAGGATTTCTCTCGAATTATATCTGGAATAGCGTGATAACGAAGGGCACTGAGGTTTACCAATGCATTCTTGCAGCTTGTCCCTATTTTTGCTTGAACGAGATCATGAACCAGGTGACGGAAAATGAAGTTTCTCTCCAGGTATTCTAGGTCGTCACTGGTAGCAGCCCGAATGAAACTCTTGGTGATGTCCAACATCATGTTGATGCATCTGGGTAGGGCAGCAAAGTCGATAACCTCTGGAAAACCGTTGGTCCTTGCAATCCAAAGCATCCGCAGCTCGTTTGATAGTTCCTGGCAGATGTTGAAGTCGACCTGTGCAAGTTTCATTTCGTGAGGACCCTCAGCTATAAGTTTTCTGCGGTAGTCGATCAATTCTCTCAGTCTTGGACGAGGGTTGTCAGGAATGACATCAGTACAGTTCTTCTGTGGGCATGTTGTAATCGGAGCATTGCTGGCAGCGCTGAGCGCTGCCTGAGAACAGTTGTGTCATCAGCAGACTCGTCGGTGGTAGAATGGTTGTCAAACCTTTCTTTTGTGAGGAAGACCCGGTGGTGGCCCATCCAAATGGCTCTCCGGCGCATTGACCTGGAGATTATAAGCATACGTCTATGCCCATAAACAGCCTACCTGGTTCTTATATGAAGCATTCTCAATCTTCCGCTTTATTTTTGGGTGCCAATGCTCATCGGCATTCTCACTCGGAATATTTGTGTGCTAGCAAACTCATAAGTCAGTTAACAATGTGCGCATTGATTAAAAACTATGTTTGCTTCCTTTGCTCTAGAACGTCTTGCTCGATTGTTGGACTTCTTCAGTGGGACTGGTGCCTATAGCGTAAATTGTACATGAATTAATGAGAGAGTATAAACGAAGCAGTGCCAACCTTGCTGGAATTCCTTGTTGGCTTCTGCTTCTTGCCTTTCGGCGCTGACCTTTTACGATGATGCTCTATGTCAGTGTCAACATTCATGGCGTCATCATCATCAGTGTCGTGCTCATCTTCATGGGCCTCACCCTCGTCATCTTCATGGACCTTGTCGTCATCATCTTCACTGGCCTCGTCTTTGTCTTCATCACTGTCGTTCTCGTCATCTCGGGTCTCATTGTCCTCATCTTCAACAGCTTCATCCTCATCTTCACCAACCTCAATGTTGTTGTCTTCATCACCATCGTCCTCATCATCTTCACTGGCCTCGTTATCGTCATCTTCACTGGCCTCATCATTGTTATCTTCGACAGCTTTGTCCTTGTCTTCACTAGGGTTAGCATCCCATGCGTCTCCCAACTGCTTGGCATAGCACTTCCCGTTGATGAGGTATTGCTTCATCATATCCGCAACAGGCCAACCATAAGCAAACTTTTGAAGGTACGAATGTCTCTCCTGAGCCTTCAGAATCGTTGAATACTGTCGACACTCTGAATCTACTAGATACATACCAATCCAACAACCTGAACACGGAGCGCCATTGGCTGCTGCCGCCATGTCTTCTTCGGCTCTAGGACTGCTTCGCTCAGTGCGCGAACACTTTTCTATATAAAAGATAAGCCAATTTGTCGAAAATAAGTAAAGAATATGCGCATATACTCACCAAATAGCAATTATATTGACGTGGCTTCTTACCCAGTCCCATTGCCTCCTGGAGATTGTAGCCAGTTGACTTTCCAGCTGTGCCTGGTGGCTTCGGTATGAGCCTCTTTGATCCCTTAAATATTAACTTCTCTTTTGTAGGTGCCTTGCCTTATTAGAATCTCTCAGTATATAGCATCAAGTTTGATCGATACAAAAGTGACTTACGTTGGAGGTTCAATATTTGTTTCTGTAAGCTGCCAAAGGCAGTGTTGAATGCATCAAGAAGGGCCTTGTCTGATCCCTTGCTTTTCCGATTGGATGCCTTGGTGCGTGCCATGATGTCGTGAGAGTGAGAGTGAGAGCGAGAGTGAAGCATGTTAGTGACGCGTCACAAGGCAGAGCCATGTCAGTGATCACGTGTTATTGATCACATGATGACAAGAAGTACTAAGCCATCACAACAGCTTGCCTGACTTTGTCTGAGTCGATATTCCCTGCTGTCAATGTTCAACAAACTGGCAGACTGTGTAATAAAGCGTTGCCGGTGTTCCCCAAGCTGTTACAAATGGCTACGTCCTGAAACCCGTCGCAAGCATTACTCGAACGCCAATCCAGACAGTGTTTTAGACTCAGATCTTGGTTCAGACTCAGACGTGGAGATGAAGGATGAATCCAATGACACAGAGGAAGAAACATCAGGTAGTTCTGATTCCAGCAATTCTGGTACAGCTACTAACATGAGAGTAGACTTATCTTGCTCAGAGAACGCCAGCAAAGACGATGCTGAGAGTGTCATATCAGATGACTACTCAACATGGTCTGAGTCGAATGAAGACCAGCTACTAGCTTTTGACGAGGAAGAAGAGATCACACCAGAGAGTCCCAATGACATTGTTGAGCGGCTCCGTGATTGGTGTGGTCCTGGAATAGAAGAAAAACTCTATCACATCAGTATGTCCTTCTCGCACATCATAGTAGGTAAACTCATTTCTGACGCTGACTCGAAAATAGGACATGTCATGATTACAGATGAGGATCGTGACAACATCAGGGCTTTTCATCTCAGACTTTCCTGTAACATGCCCTGCCGCATTTTTGATCACATGCGAAAAACTTTTGCGCACAAACTCGACATCCAGTCTGAATGGATCATCCTTCATCGGCTCTCAGTCCTCTCAGGAGTTGATCCAATCAACTTCGACTGCTGTGTTAACTCTTGTATTGCATATACTATCAAATACGAACACTT
>JBBPSL010000376.1:0-16926 GCA_038093555.1 Butyriboletus appendiculatus | reverse complement strand
TTCCCCCACATTATTATGATTAAATACAGGGCACATAATATAATTAATTGTAAAATAATCTGTAATTAACCACAAGTAATTGTCCAAAGCCTGAGTACCCCCGGACCGTAATGTAACCATAATAAAACATAATATTACCAGTATTACAAAATATATTTTGTACTATGCCCAGTACTGTTCAATTCATGTCGTCTTTTTTTTGTGGCTAGGTCCAACTCCATCCCTGTTCCTCGTTCTTTTACTCGTCCCGTGCTCGGCGTTGGCATTGGGATCTGCTAACATGCCTCGTCAGGGCCTGCTGCACCCAAGTTCTCCATGGTGTGTCTCACCATCCCCATTCCCCATTCCCCATCCTCTCCCCTCCCTAAGTAACTCCAAGAGTTTCTCCTTGTCTTCCCCCATCCAACTCAAATCCAACTTCAGCCACCCCTCTTTTCCCCCATCACCACCATGTGCCACTTTATCCCAATCTCAACACTCAAAGTCGTCGTCATACGTGAAGGGCTTCGGAGGTGGAACGTGAGATTTTATTTGGCGGCGTTGTACCGGACGGGCACGGGGAAGCGGACCACCGTTGCTTCCGGTGGGGTGGCACAGGTTCGCATCGCGTTCGAGGTACGTCCCCCCTCTTGAAGTGTGCTTATGACGGCCTTCACACTTCCACCACCCAGAATGTCCACCCCTACTTTCTGATCATCCACGCGGTCTATCTCGATGTCCAACAGCTCTTTCTGCCACCCAAGTCGTGGAGAAGGATGGACAATGACGATGTGACGATGTGACGGTCGAGGACGGGATGTACACATCACCAAGCCACGCACGCCCCGTTCCGTCCTGGACACTAATATTTATCCTCCACATTCTACTCCATCCACATCCCGCGGTAATGGCGCATTGCAATGCAATGGGGTGATTGAAGATGAGAGAGCGAGGTTTCCAACAGAGCGAACGAATAGTCATTGAAAGGGTGCAGTGCCTTTCGAGAGCCGGATTTCATGTTCGCGGTTTTTTGGTGTACTTAGAACCTGTGCAGAGTCGTTGCCTTTTTGGACCTGGCCGGTATCCTAGCGTTTTCCCAAACCACGATGTCGAATCAAGTTCGGTCAGACTAGATGGATTCAAAAGGTACTTGTCTCTATCTGCCGGCGCGGACAGCGGTAAAATGATGTACCTGCTAGTTGATCAGTTGCATTCACGCGTGGAATCCCTTGTCGCCAAGTTTGAGCAAGGAGATGGGACCAATTACATCGACGAGGCGATCGACCTCGATCGCGAAGCACTCGAACTTTGCCCACCCGGTCATCCCAAGCGATGGTTTTCTTTGCATCAGCTAGGACTTCATCTAAGTTATCGTTATGACCAGCTCGGAGCAATGACGGACCTCGAAGAGGCCATTTTGCTCGGGCGAGATACACTGGCGCTCTCCACAGCGGGGCACCCAGATCGATCAATAGCTTTGAACAACCTCGGAGTTCGTCTCACCGCTCGGTACAATCAGCTCGGGGAAATAGAGGACCTCAACGAGCCCATTTCCCTCAGCCGAGACGCACTGGTGCTTTGCCCACTGGGGCACCCAAATCACTCAATGTATTTGAACAACCTCGCAATATATCTCTCCAAACGGTACAATCAACTCGGGGCGATAGAGGATCTCAGCGAAGCAATTGTCCTCGACCAAGATGCACTAGTGCTTCGCCCACCAGGGCACCCAGATCGCTCAATGTCTTTGGGCAACCTCGCAGTTTATCTCACCGCTCGGTACAATCAGCTGGGGGCGATTGAGGACCTCAACGAAGCAATTGTCCTCGATCGAGATGCACTAGTGCTTCGGCCACCAGGGCACCCAGATCGCTCAATGTCTTTGAACAACCTCGCAGTTGATCTCTCCAATCGGTACGAGCAGCTCGGGGCGATAGAGGACCTCAATGAAGCAATTGTCCTCGGCCGAGACACACTTGCGCTTCGCCCACCAGGGCACTCAGATCGTTCAAACTCTTTGAGCAACCTCGCAGTTTGTCTCTCTGCTCGGTACGAGCAGCTCGGGGTGATAGAGGACCTCAACGAGGCCATTATCCTTGACCGAGCTGCACTGGTACTTTGCCCACCGGGGCACCTAGATCGCTCGGGGTCTTTAAATAACCTTGCAATTCGTCTCTTTGTTCGGTACGAGCAGCTCGAGGTGATAGAGGATCTCAATGAGGCCATTGTCCTCGACCGAGATGCATTGGCACTTCGCCCACCAGGACACCCAGATCGCTCAATGTCTTTGAATAACCTTGCAGCCGATCTCTCCACTCGGTATGAGCAGCTCGGGGCGATAGAGGACCTCAACGAAGCCATTGCCCTCGCCCGAGATGCACTGGCGCTTCAGCCACCGAGGCACCCAGTTCACCCAGTGTCATTGAACAACCTCGCAATTTGTCTCTCCAATCGGTACAATCAGCTCGGGGTGATAGAGGATCTCAACGAGGCTATTGTGCTCACCCAAGACGCACTGGAGCTTCGCCCACCGGGATACCCAGGTCGATCGCACTCATTGAAGACCCTTGCAGCCTACCTGCGTACTCGGTTCACAATATTGAGTCAGTTAAAGGATAAGGAGGAGCTATTCAATATCTATGCTCAGCTGGCATGTCCACCCTCATTGGTGTCATCCATGGATCTGTCTGCTGCTAGATCATGGATCCATGTAGCTGAAGATTTCCGACATCCCACCATTCTTCTAGCTTATCGAACATCTCTTCAATTACTTATCCGTCATGTTGCCACTCTACCACCTTTACCTCAGCATCGCACTGTCCTCAAGGACCTCACGTCATCGCTTGCAGTCGACGCGTTCTCAGCTTGTCTTCGCAATCACTCTCCCAGAGATGCAGTCGTGCTTCTGGAACAGGGTCGGGGCGTCTTTTGGAGCCAACTCACTCGACTCCGTTCTCCACTTGATGATGTCGCTGCATCTGACCCGAGAGGAAAGACGTTGGCAGACGAGTTCACACAGCAGACCTTGCTCATTCGTACTGCCCTTGATTCACCTGGTCCAGATCAGCATGATCGGGTGTGTCGTCTCAACATTGAATTGCAAAGCATCGTCAACAGAATCCGCGAGTTGCCTGGTCTCTCCCGTTTCCTTCTCCCGCCGCTCTTCTCCGATCTCCAACAGGCAGCCCGCGACGGCCCCGTCATCATTTTGAATGCGAGCGAGCGAGGCTGTGATGCTCTCGTTGTCCTAGTCGACCGACACCCAGTCCACATTTCATTATCAATCACAAAGGAAGATGTCCGAGAACTGTCATCGAGGCTTAGTACGTTGACTGTGTGTGCAAAGTCGATGGACATGACAAGAGATCTCGGCGTCTTTCTGCGGGAACTCTGGGACGAGGTTGTTTCCCCGATTGTGAACTTCCTCCAGACGATACATCCATCTCAATCACGCATCTGGTGGTGTCCCACCGCCGAGTTCTCTCTTCTTCCCCTCCATGCCGCCGGTCCGTATAGGAGGGGCCAACAGAATCTGGCCAATATCTATATCTCGTCTTATACCCCTACGCTTACCGCCCTCATTCGTGCTAGACGTCACGCTCTCACGCATTCTGCATCCAATGGGAAACCCTTCGTTGGTATAGGTCAGGCGAAAGCCGTGGGCGAGAATGAACTTGTTTCGGTTAGCGCCGAACTGACCAGCATTGAGCAGTGTGTCGATGGGTTCGCCACATTCACGCACATTGAAGGTCAAGAGTCCTGCATTGCCCGGGTGGCCGAGGAACTCGGGAAGAACGAATGGGTGCACCTTGCGTGTCATGGCATCCCAAATCGGACACAGCCATTTGAGTCCGCGTTCGCTCTCCACGACGGACGGTTCACGATCGAACGGATCAGTCGGTGTGAGCTAGAGAATCCCGAGTTCGCATATCTCTCGGCGTGTCATACGACCGTCGGGGACGAGGACAGTCTGGACGAGGTGATGCATCTCGCATCGGCGATGCAGTTCGCCGGGTTCCGTTCTGTGATCGGGACGATGTGGGCTGTGGACGATGCTCAGACGAACAAGATCACGTCGGTGTTTTACGAGCACATGATAGACGAGCATGGTCGTCTGGATTATACCCGTGCTGCGTCGGCGCTGAACAGGACGATGACGATGAAAAAATTGGCGGGTGTACCATTTGATCAACGGATCTTGTATGTACACCTCGGTGCCTAGTTACACTTTATATCCTCGTTCGCTGTCTTGCTCTGTCTTTCTAACGCTTCCCTTTGCTTATTCTCGTTGTCTGCAAGTTCCTTTTTTTCGTTCTGGATTCGGATCAAAAGTCGCAATTCTAATTCACTCTGCAATGCACACTATTATACATCTACCTACCCTGGTTTTATTCGAGCTTGACTGGTAACCGGTAACCGGTACCTAACCACTCATCCAGCCTCGATCCACCCGTGCTAAAAACGATGCTTCCTATACCCGCATAGCTATTAGTTCACGTGACCCCTCACTAGCAAATCAATAATTGGATAGCATGCTCCCTCGACGGCACGAAGACTCAGGAATGCCAGAATAGAGCTTTGGGATATCTTCTTCTTGTGCCCGTCAGCCCTCCAGCCGATGTACCACTTCAAGTTAGGGTTTGTCTTCCTCCAGGGAACCCTGACCCTGAACCGGGATTTGGCGACGCAGAAGATCCTCTGAGCGATGACGAAGAACGAGAGGAAGTGGAGACAGGCTGAGGGGGAGGGAAGCGACCCGTCTGCCTCCCACACCCGCATCCACTAGACGCACTTTATCCGGAAGCTCGTGTTCAAGTAGGAACGAAACTTCGCGTCCTTGGATACAAAGGACACCTTTATGGAGGTCTATACAAGCTTTGTGGACCATAAGCATGTCCACTCCCAGCTGGTGGTCGACATCTAGCCCCTGATTCATATTGTGGTTATGACGAAGAACAATTTGAGGGAGTACTGTGAAGCTCACCTCCATGACGGTGAACGAACGCGGCCAGTGGAGGTCTGCCAGCTTTAGTTATGCACTGTGTACATTTTGCAGTCCCTCCCCCTCTGGTGATACCAGCGAGTCGTTTGTCTATGAGGCGCATGATCGTCATGTATGGGCGAGAACAGTTAGGAGTGGGGCG
Source organism: Butyriboletus appendiculatus (assembly GCA_038093555.1). Taxonomy (NCBI): domain Eukaryota; kingdom Fungi; phylum Basidiomycota; class Agaricomycetes; order Boletales; family Boletaceae; genus Butyriboletus; species Butyriboletus appendiculatus. The sequence goes on along the minus strand of JBBPSL010000376.1, from coordinate 11,803 downwards.
TGTATTCACAGACGTACCCGCACGCTTCAGCACATTCCGGGATCACTGATAGCAACGGCGTCAGGCGAAGAAAGAAAAGATTGAGGAACAGGATCAACTCACTTGTCGTGCTTGGTGCGCCACTGTCCACGAACGCCTTCACGGGATCATGTGAGTTAACATCGAAAGGGACACCAACGATTCCCTTCACATTAGCAATCCCTCAACGCCCCTACACTTCCTCCCACCCGCACGGACAATTTAAAACGTGAAACCGACCCACTAAAGCATAGACACCCTTCGGAACGCCTCTGGGCTGTACTCGAGTGCAGCATGCTCCAAGCCTCCAAGTTCTCCATGATAGCCTCTTGTGTTCTACCCTCTTATATCCTCCTATGTGCCTCAACGTCGTACGGGTAGACGTTGCGTGCTTCAATCGCGCCCGTTCGACCTACGTTGCCTCCAGGGGGGAGAAAGCTCCGCCGCATTAGCCAACTCGGGTTGGGTCTGTTGTAAAGTAGGTCAACTTTCCCGCAAGTCACCCCCTTACTCGGAGCAGCGGGTAAGTTAGCAGCCTGGGTAAACAGTAGAAGACTTGGAATAAGCTGTGACAGTGTCGTGACAATTTGTCACACATCGAAACTTAGGTTTCTGGTCGTTTTTGCGGCTCCCAACGACTCGGATATGCACTATCAACATATCGATTGTACCAAAGTCGTCCACCTTTCACCCTCACGTTAACCGCCACTTAATGCTCGCATCTCTATGCTAGGCTAATGCTTTGCGTTCTAACCCCGTCTACGACGCCAGAGTCTATGTACGCTCCGTACAACTTCGTGCCCAGACACAATGACGGGATAGCATTTGGAGCCGGACAATCTTTGAGGTAGTTGAGAAAGACGACCGGTAGAACGACATATAGTGGCGGGTAAGCACACCTCCAACCATCCTGTCATATTATCCCAAACACACAGCACATCTGTCCAGCGGACGCGTGCCCAGTACTGTGTATCCATTCTTCTCGCACCACACCACGCTAACCACTCCCCTGCTGCGTTCATCCTCCCTACCCCACGTTGTCATTGAACGATGTCGCCGTTCATTTACTTACCGCTCTGTCGTTTCAGGGGCTGTAATACCGCGGGCGAAATTTGATTGTTTCCTCAGAGCCATACGACACTACTAGTAGTGGCGCCGCACAGGAGAGTCTGTACCTCATCTGCTTCGTCTATTGACCGCATTACCACCCTACCCAACCCGATCAGTTCTCGGCAAAGAACTCGAATCGACATCCCTGCAAGATGGCGACACAGATAGCAGGGCTGGCATCGCCATTGAAGAGCAGACGTTGCTGACGCCGAAGTCATGAAAACGACCATGATCGATGTCCAATCGGCCATCGAGCGACTCGGAAGAAGCCACCAAGATGGAGCACAGAGTTTCAACTTTTCGAGTACTCGGGATGGAGATACGGTCCGGGAAGCGGACGGGACAGAGACGGGCAGAGAGATCGAGGAGGGAGGGCTCGGGACAAGCTTGCCGAACAAGCCTCATGGTCGTGGAAGCGCAGGCTGCGGAAGAAGTTCCAGCAGCCTTACACGTGAGCATCCACACATTCCTGAGGAAGAGGAAGAGGAAGCACGTCGAAACTCGGTTGCAAGGGACCACAGACGGAAGAACTCGAACTCGACCCCTTCTGTCATCCTTTCCAAGGATGATCCTCCCCTCTGGAGGAGGAGAGTCAGCGGTATGGGTCCCCTGCTTTCCTCGTGATATCCCCGCTGTCCATCCGTTGCCAACTCTCGTTCTCCTGGACCCTCCAATACTCTCGACTAACATCCCAGCAGAGTGGTGTGTCGTCGAGGGAGAGAGGTTCCGAGGGGCACCTGCACAGTCAGCGCCAGAGATCGAAGCGCAAAAGAAATCCACCTCCTTCAAAATGGATAGTCGAAGAAGTTGTCGAGTGGTTAAAGTCGAAAGAATTGGGTGCCGATATGTATGACAAGTTTATTGGTCAGTCTGACTCCTGGACTGCTGAACTCCCCGTGACGTTGTTGTCTTGTTGAGCAAGAAATCACTGGAGGTACTTTGCTCGAGCTCGATACCAACCTTCTCAAGGCGGAGTGGTATCGTGGCTTTCGGGAAGTGCAGGCAGATTGCAAATGCCATCGCCAAGCTCCGTCCCCCCCCTCCCATCATTCTCACCGACCAGCAGCACACACAATCTATCATCTACTCCATCTCTCAGTTCTTCACACACGCCCCCATTTGCCGAGTGGGTCAACTCGAATAGCCCTAGGTTCGCGAGCATGGGATGGATGCTCAATGGACCACCCTCTCCCACGCCGGCTGGCCTTAGAAGCCTCGAAGCCTCAGAACGGACACGTTTACGATTTCCAAGCTCGAGTAGAGTCTCGAGTGCGGGTGCGAGCCTGAATGGCAGCAATTCGATCGAAGGTACAAGGATGGCGGCTAGGATCGAACAAGCTGGGTTAGTCGGCGGGGCGGCGCTTCGTGTTAAAGCTTGCCGGAGGACGCTGGGGACAAGGACAGGGATGCCCAGAGTCTCGCCTAGGTGTAAACGCAACTTGGGATGTTCGATACGCGGACGCCGCGGTACAGTACACGATTAGGCGTACATCATGCCTGAAGGCTTCCCACTACCTCACGGAAGACCGCATCATCCTCTTCACCGGCGTCCTACACTCTTTTTCTGAACCGATGTACATCGTCCACGCATCACACCGCTTGAGATGAACACTACATGGCAGGCGTCATCGAGGTGGTTTTATAGGTTGCGCTCACGGTGGTGATCCGGCGGGTGTTTGGGCAATTGACGCCCCCTAGGGAAGGCAGCGCCGAGTATCAAACAGGCTGTGTAGAATCCAGGGAGTCTGTTGCCTATGACGACCGTCAAGGCCTGTCTTTTACGCGACATGAACGGTGAGATTCTCGTGGGGACATTCCAGCGCACTTCTCCCACATCCCGCGGTGATGGTGCAACGCAATCGAACACGGTGAATGAGGATGAGATGACGAGGAGGTTTCCAACAGGTCTAACGACTGGTTCATTCAGAGGGTGCAGTCGGTCTTTCGAGAAGCAGATTTCACGTTCGCCCGACAAAGAGTCCACATTGCGGTTTGTGGTTGTAGTAAAACCCGTGCATCGTTGCCTTTTTGGACCTGACCTGCTCGCACGCTTTCCCAAACCACGATGTTGAATCAAGTGCGGTCAGACCAGATGGATTCAAAAGGTACGTGTCTCTTTCTGCCGGCACGGACAGGAGTGAAATGATGTGCCTGCCAGTTGATCAGTTGCATTCACGGGCAAAATCCCTCGCTGCCAAATTTAAGCAAGGAGGTGGAACCAATCACATCGATGAGGCGATCGTCCTTGATCGCGAAGCACTAGAACTTTGCCCACCTAGTCATCCCAAGCGATATATTTCCTTGGATCTGCTCGGAGTTCATCTAAGTGATCGTTATGAGCAGCTCGGGGCGATGACGGACCTCGAAGAGGCCATTTTGCTCGGGCGAGATACACTGGCGCTCTGCACAGCGGGGCACCCGGATCGATCAATATCTTTGTACAACCTCGCGGTTCATCTCTCCAAACGGTACAAGCAGCTCGGGGCGATAGAGGACCTCAACGAGGCCATTGTCCTCAACCGAGACGCGTTGGTGCTTTGCCCACCGGGGCACCCAGATCGTTCAATGTCATTGAGCAACCTTGCAGTTGGTCTCTCCAACCGGTACAAGCAGCTCGGAGCGATAGAGGACCTCAATGAGGCCATTGTCCTCGAACGAGATGCACTAGTGCTTTGCCCACTGGGGCACCCAGATCACTCAAAGTCTTTGGGCAACCTCGCAATCGATCTCTCCTATCGGTACAATCAGCTTGGGGTGATAGAGGACCTCAACGTGGCCATTCTCCTCGCCCGATATGCACTGGAGCTTCGCCCGCTGGGGAGCCCAGGTCGCTCAATGTCTTTGGGCAACCTTGCAGCTCGTCTCATCACCCGGTACAAGCAGCTCGGAGCGACAGAGGACCTCAATGAGGCCATTGTCCTCGACCGAGCCGCACTGACGCTTCACCCACCGGGGTGCCCGGGTCGTCCAAAATCCTTGTACAACCTCGCGATTGATCTCTCCAATCGGTACAAGCAGTTCGGGGCGATAGAGGATCTCAATGAGGCCATTCTCCTCGGCCGAGACGCACTGGCACTTCACCCACCGGGGCACCCAGATCGATCGCATTCATTGAATAACCTCGCACGCTACCTGTGTACTCGGTTCATCAATTTGCGTCAGTTAAAGGATAAGGAGGAGCTATTCAATATCTTTGCTCAGCTGGCACATCTATCTTCGATGGTGTCATCCGCTGGTCTGTCTGCCGCTAGAACATGGGTCCGTGTAGCTGAATATTTCCACCATCCGACAATCCTTCTAGCTTATCGAACATCTCTTCGCTTACTCATCCATCATGTCGCCACTCTACCACCTCTACCTCAACATCGCACTGTCCTCAAGGGTATCACATCGTCGCTTGCAGTCGACGCGTTCTCAGCTTGTCTTCGCAATCACTCTCCCAGAGATGCAGTCGTGCTTCTGGAACAGGGTCGGGGCGTCTTTTGGAGTCAGCTCACTCGACTCCGTTCCCCACTTGATGATGTCATCGCATCTGACCCGAGAGGAAGGGTATTGGCAGATGAGTTTACACAGCAGACCTTGCTCATTCGTACTGCCCTTGATTCACCTGGTCCAGATCAGCATGATCGGGTGTGTCGTCTCAACATTGAATTGCAAAGTGTCGTCAACAGAATCCAGAAGTTGCCTGGTCTCTCCCGTTTCCTTCTCCCGCCGCTCTTCTCCGATCTCCAAACGGCAGCCCGCGACGGCCCCGTCATCATCTTGAATGCAAGCAAGTATTGCTGTGATGCTCTCGTTGTCCTAGTCGACCGACACCCAGTCCACATTTCATTATCAATCACAAAGGAAGATGTCCGAGAACTGTCATCGAGGCTTAGTACGTTGACTGTGCGTGCAAAGTCGATGGACGTCACAAGAGATCTCGGCGTCTTTCTGCGGGAACTCTGGGACGAGGTCGTTTCCCCGATTGTGAACTTCCTCCAGACGGTACATCCATCTCAATCACGCATCTGGTGGTGTCCCACCGCCGAGTTCTCTCTTCTTCCCCTCCACGCCGCCGGTCCGTATAGGAAGGGCCAACAGAATCTGGCCAATATCTATATCTCGTCTTATACCCCTACGCTTACCGCCCTCATTCGTGCTAGACGTCACGTTCTCACGCATTCTGCATCCAGTGGGAAACTCTTCGTTGGCATAGGTCAAGCGAAAGCTGAGGGCGAGAATGAACTTGTTTCGGTCGACGCCGAACTGGCCAGCATTGAGCAACGCGTCCACGGGCTCGCCACATTCACGCACATCGAAGGTCAAGAGTCCTGCATCGCGCGGGTGGCCGAGGAACTCGGGAAGAACGAATGGGTGCATCTTGCGTGTCATGGTATCCCAAATCGGACGCAGCCATTCGAGTCCGCGTTCGCTCTCCACGACGGACACTTCACGATCGAACGGATCAGTCGGTGTGAGCTAGAGAACCCCGAGTTTGCATATCTCTCGGCGTGTCATACGACTGCCGGGGACGAGGACAGTCTGGACGAGGTGATGCATCTCGCGTCGGCGATGCAGTTCGCCGGGTTCCGTTCTGTGATCGGGACGATGTGGGCTGTGGACGATGCTCAGACGAACAAGGTCACGTCGGTGTTTTACGAGCACATGATAGACGAGCGCAGTGGTCGTCTGGACTATACCCGTGCTGCGTTGGCGCTGAACAGGACGATGACGATGAAAAAATTGGCGGGTGTACCATTTGATCAACGGATCTTGTATGTGCATCTCGGTGCCTAGTTACATTTTATATCCTTGTTTCGCTGTCTTTCTGTCTTGCTCGCTTTGCTTTACTCACTGTCTCGTTTTAATGCACGCCAGTATACCCTATGGTTGTATTCGAGCTTGGGCATTTCATTCGGCTTCCATCCATCCATTCTGACACCCTACATACCCGCATATATAGGACATAGCGCTCATGCTCGACACCCATCCACTCCACTCCAAAACATTCCTTCCGCAATCTCATATGTCAACTTAGTTATAGCATCATCCTCTTGTTTTCGAACTCTCTTCTCAATACATTCACGCTGTCTCCCTTCGCAGCGGTTTCTAGTCACCTTGCCTACCGAGTTCGAACGCGCCATACGATTACCTACCATGTCAACGTCGGTGCACGACAACGCCCAATAAGCAATATCAGGCAACGAAAGCAATGCCTTCACGATCAAACGCATCCTCTACCGCTACCTTGGCAGGCCTCTCTTCCCTTCTAGTGACATTCAAAAGGAAGAGAGAATAAAATATATAAAAAAAGTCTCGAGTAGTGAGAGCAGAGATACGACATCGACCAACAAAAAAAAAAGAGCCACGCCAAGGCAACTTGCACTCTATACTCCATCCCTAGTTCCGAACGAAACCTTTGCCTGCGTAGCCTTCCGACGCAATACCTAGATGTTGACGTGCACATGGGTGATGACAAGGTGAGGAAAAAAAAGGGGGGGGGGGGCAAGGAAACGTACCGGAGAAGGGATCCATTTTCTGTTCCAGCGCACGCTCGTTCGAGGCTTCTTGCCATTCTCGGGTGAGTGTCCTGGGTGGTGGTGGTGCTAAAAAAAAATAAACAAGGAAAAAGCACGGGTCGGTCAATACGGTTCCATCGAAATGGATAGGATAGCGGTGACGTACCCCGCGCATGAACAGCCCACGAAATCAAACCGGCAATACCAATGAGACCCATCGTGTAGAGAGTGACTTTGAGGCTGTCACCGGGTTGACTGACGGGGGTCCGGGGACCATGTGGACCAAAAGCGACATAGTAGGCTATTCGTTTCCGTCCAATACATCCCATACAACATACCACGGCGCCCAAAAAAAAAAAAAAGGCCACAAGAACGACGCGTGAGTACCCGACGCAAACGCTCGAGAAACACACAACGCACCCGCCTTTTTCTCATCTACCGACAACGACTTCCAGTCCTGTTTCTGAATCTCCTCGAGTTGCCTCTGTACCGTCAATTGGTCTGTCTTGGACAGTTTTTCCCATTGGGCTTCGACGTTGCTCAGGGGGATCGGCGAGAGTGAGCTTGTGCTCGCGCTCGGAGTCAAGGTCGATGCGGAGGGTGCAGTCGTGGCGAGATGCCGGAGCGCAAGACGGTGGGTAGGACGCGTTAGACGGAGAACTTGCATGGGACGATGCGGACGAGGGTTGCGGGGACACAAATGGGAGAGAGGAAGAGAAGGAGAAGGAGGACGAGGGTCGTCGACGACGTAGTGAGTTTGGATTTGACGGAAACGAGCGGACTCGAGCGTAAAAACCTCTTAATCCGTGTGAAAAATTCGTTGGGTTCGGCCCAAACCGGATCGATGACTCCGAGTGTGGTTTTTTTTTCGTTGCCTCCATATCGTTCAAGCGCGTACTTTGTATTAACAGTATTACCGAGATAACACAACGTGCAAGATGTAACATCAAGAAAAAAAAAATAGGACACATGGGAAGACGGGAACACGAAACGGTGCGTGCAAACGAAGCATATTCAGCAGCTAGCAATACAAGTGGGGGGATATCGCCTCAAACGCCCTCTGCAGCAGCCGGAACGCCAGGACAGTCGCGAGAGATGTGTCTGACGTTTTGTGTGAGCGAAAGGGTGATATATATATTATGTCGACTAGACGCACCCCTCTGAGCCGCAGGTGTAGCAAGCGCGCCTCTGTGGCTGAGGGCAATCCCGACTGATATGTCCCTACCAAAAAAAATCAATCAACGTAGTCCATACGCTCCTACGCGACCAACGATCACGACACGTACGATTCCGGAACAGTTGTAGCATTTAGATCCCTGAACGCAGTCGCGCGACAGATGGCCGACACCACCACACGTGTAGCTGAAGAACAAAAAAAAGACATCAACACACGAACCGAGTCGACGTGTGGAAGGGGGGATGCCGTACCAAGTCTTGCCTCCACCACCACCAAAAGCACCGTAGCTTCCGCCATACCCAGCATTGGCAGCGCCATCGGGGCACGCGCGTGCAATGTGCCCAACTTTACCGCAACGGTAGCATTCCTGGCCAGAACCACCCGAAAAGCCACCGCCGTAACCGCCGCCGCCGCCGCCGCCTACGTTCTGGGTACAGTCACGCGACTATGCAAAGGACACCGTCAGTACCGCTCGTCCGTTGACGAGCGCAGATGGTCAAGGGAAAGAAGAGGAAATACGCACGATATGACCTTCTTGACCACACTTGTAGCAAGACTTGGCCCTGGCTTCCATCGTGCAATCGCGCGAAACGTGGCCCTCCATCCCACCTACACGCCATGACAAGAGACACCATCAGTCCCACTCAAAGATGAACGAAAAAAAGTGAACCGTGCTCACAGTTATAACTGAGACAACAAGGCGCGACGCACACTAGACAATGAGCGGCTACCCCGGAACAAATTGAATTCGAGATCAAACATTACCATGTAGGCGTGCCAGCTTTAGGGCAGTTGGCAGCTTGATGGCCGACTGACGGAGTAATTTTTACGACAGGAGCAAATTATGAGATCAATGTTATTCATTGGAATGTTTTTTTTTGGCGCGTTGGTTTTCGACGATCACGGTACGATATGGAAGCAAAAAAAGAACACAGCGGTCCACGTCAGCACCGCTCAGCACACAGATGAAGGAAGGGGGTGTGGATAAAATGGTGGGTTGGGCGAGAACGCTAGGTAAACATGACCGTCGTCGCCAGTGACGAAGGCCATGGAAGGAAAGGCAAGACGAACAACACAAAAACACCACGCACAGCCTCCACAGTTAAAACATCCACGAGCGCCCGACATCATGAGTCTTGTTCAGAGGAAAAACCTGAAAAGTGGACGTTAGGGGGACAAAGATCGGACGACAAGTCCATCCACGCGGAAGACGCGCGTATGAAACGAGCTGATGCTCGACATCGACGGCGACCAAACGTACTTTTTTTCAAGAGGACAAAGTGCAGTGGCAGAGACCAACCTCGCACTCACTGAAGTGACAAGGAGGAGAAAAAGAGAAAAAAAAAGTTGCGATCACACGGTGCACACAATTGTACACGTGCTCAACACGTGCCGGTCACCCATACGACTACAGTCCCCTGTCTGCCTCAGATTTGTCCTTGTCCTTGCCCTCCTTCTTGCCCTCTTCGCCCTTCTTTGCTTCCCCATTAACCGGCTTCTTCTCCTTCTCCTTTTCATCCGCACCTTCCTCCAGCTCGGCACGCCCAATCGTCGCCTTGTTGTCCACCAACGCGTGCAGCGCAATCACCGCACGCAACAACGTACTCAAATACACCACCAACAATTGGTCGTTCGTGCTTGACGTGAAACTATGCGTCACCACCAACTCGCTCAGATCAGGAAGGAGATTGAGCGCATCCTGGAGGTGGTAAATGATCTGGTGGTTCACGGGCAATGTGCCCGCGGCCACGTCCAAGAGATAGTTGTGTATGTCACGTAGCCGAGATTGAAGACCCTGCAACGATGCAAGCTGCTCGCTTACACGTGTAGCAAGGGTCGTCGTCGTTGAGTCTTTAATATCTCGGAGGAGATGCTCCACTCCTATTTCCTCTGCTTCTTCGGCTTCTATTGCGGAGGGAACGTGGAGGAACGTCTTGCGTGTCTCTGTGCCGTCCTATGGAAGCATCGTCAATCGCACGAGGCAACAGGGGGGGAAGGCCTGCGTACGTCTTTAATTTCTTCGACGGCAAAGTAGGCGTCTGTGGGGATCCCGACGGTGTCGGGTCGTACGTCGACGATGACCATGACAGGTTTGGCAATATACCGCTTGAACAGGTCGTTTATCTCTTGATCCGATGCCCTGAGCTTGGGTCCCGTGTGATACCATCCGATCATGCGTTCTCGGGCTACCCAGCGTGTCGGGATCAATCCATGCGCTGGAGGACGAAAGGTGCGACGCACCATTGACCTTTTTGAACATGTCGTACATGCCCTCGATGTAATTGTGGTCGAGGAACCACGTCTTGCTGTCCTTTTCGTCCTCCTCGAATGGGATACCAAAGGAATTGGCAACGTTGACGGTCTTGCCGGTGTCTTGCCCTAGTAGGACGCCGACGACCCGTTTTGACGAGTTGCGGGATACAGACCGGGCATGGTGGTCTGTCACGGATAAAAGGACGAGCGGGTGGACGACTGTAGAGAGATGGTGCATACGGCGTTGGATCCGTGACGTATGCATGTCCAAGGGGCGGGTTCTACTCACCGACGGTGGTGCTCGCAAGGGCTGTTAGCTGTAGGGATGGTCAGAGCAAGGATACAGAAAGAGGGGAGAGCGGACCTGCTCAGTCGTTGATGCCACCATGGTAAGTAAATAAATGACTGAGAGGGTCGTCGAGTACCCTCTTGGCGCGTCGAAGAGACCGAACGCGCGTTGTGTTGACACTTGTTTTGATTTACTGTCAAGTTACTACGACGGTACTAACACTAATTGCCCTTGTTCACAGCTTCAAGGTATTCCTGAATGCCCTCGACGATGACAGCGTGATCGTCCTCCTGCTTCAACCCGCTCACAACAATCACACCCACGACCCCCTCCACATTCTTCACCCGCACCGGAAACCCGCCCCCATGACACGCATACACGCTCGGATCCGCCATCTCAAACTTGTCCTTCAACGACTCCTGCACATGCTTGAACGGCTGCTCCATCCGCACCCGCATACACATCGACGACGTGCCCCACCTCAGCACCACCGCTTCCTTCCGCTTCACCCAGTGCATGTTGTCCGGGAGCGTGCCGGGACCCGAGGTCGCAAAGAAGAGCAGCTGGGACGAGTTGGCGTGGGCGATGTAGACGACGGCGGGGCGGACGTCCTTTTGTTGGCAGTTGGTCCGGATGATGTTGCCGAGCTCCCAGGCGACGTTGCTGTCGAATGCGGGGAGCACGCACGCCTCTTCTTGGGCCTTGAGCGATTCGACCTGCGTTCAATATGTGATGTGCCCGATCGTTGGCGTTGGTCACGGTTCGGGATAAGGGAACGCGGGGGAAACTCACCGTGAGGGACATTGGTTGTGTATGTGGGATACGCGGTGTTATCCGAGTCTGTGCTTGGAATGGTAACGCCTTTCGAGCTTTATATGCATGGGATCCCCGGTGTTAATCCGATCGGATTTCGGACAGGTATATGCATGTGGACGTGCCCATTGGGTCAGCCAGATCGTCTTGGGCGTCAGGAGGTCGATGGGTATGTGGTCAGGAGGACGACGGACGGCCCGGAGTCTTCTGGTGGGCACGTGCTTGAATCCCGGTCGGGCTCCGGCCGATCCATGTTAGTCTGGTGACCAGCCGCGTCCATGAGGCTGGGGTTTAGGGGGCTGCTCAACGGACTGCTCGTCGAGATCGACGGCAGCCTCATAGACGCGGCTGGCCAGCACTGGCAGATTAATCACGTATGCTTCCCAGTCTACGTCTAGGTTTGGCGACGGGGAGACCAACGATACACTCAATCCTAGCACTACCATACGAGCGAACTCACCACTCGCATCCTTGCGTCGACACCGCGGTGTTTGGATCCACCTGATGAACAGATATCGCAATGGCAATTCTGACGGTGCTCGTTGGTTTCATGTTACAGTTTCATCGTATTCCAAGTCTAGTTCCTTAGCCTTGGCATGGCGCTCCCCACGAATAAAACTTGCTATTGCGACACGTCTCAGA
>JBBPSL010000375.1:0-16938 GCA_038093555.1 Butyriboletus appendiculatus | reverse complement strand
CTTAACTGACTCACATCTAGTTGATCTAGATACTGTTTCATCTAGGAGGTATATTTCCCCTAGTTTATAGTGTTGTAACCATAGGAGGCAAAGCAATAGTCTGGGGAGGTCGACTGTTTGTTGTTTCTATTGTTTTTGCCTGCATAGAAGTCAAATTGGAGCCCACTGCAAGGGAATATTGAGAGTAAATTCAATTGTCCCAACAACCACTATCCAATACTATATCAAAAAATTACACTGGCTACTATGGTTTCAGAAATTCCTAATCAAGGACCCCATCCACTACCTAGCTGAAAAAGTAGAGATGCCCCTGAAAAGTTCAAGGGACACTACAACAAAATGAAGAATTTCTTACAGCAATATGAATGAGTATTGACCCACTACCAAATCATTGCTGATAAAGAGAAATGCAAAGGCATTACCAACCACTGTAGTACTGAAGTATGCCGTCTCATTTGAATTATTGGACGAATACAGAGCCAATCAATGAGATGACTTAAAAGCCAAACTACTCCTACTGTATGATGCAGAGCAAGAAGAGGCCCGCTGTCGATCTTTCAGGAATTAGATGACTAGGATGCTAGGCTATATCCTTCAACTATTCCTCCGGCCCCCAATCTGACTATTAGCTGGTGACAGACAACTTATCTACCAGATCAAACAGAAGACTTGCCTTAGACTTGCCTTGTGAGTGAGTTTAATAGTCTAGTCAATTGGCTCACTGGTTGTTCTTCCTTTCCCGAATGGTTAGATTCTAAGAAAAGGGTTTGGCTTGTTCCTAGCTGTGTAGAGTTTATTTTATCTCACTTTATGGAGATAGGTTTTGTCTACTATTTTAGTAGATTTTGGATTCTTGAGTGTCTAGGCTTGCTTGGCTAGACTGTAGGTTAGTGTAACTATAGTAGAGGTAGGCTACTATTTATTGATCACTTGACTTGCTTTTGGAGCAAGAGATTTGAGGCTAGAATCATCTTTCTAGACTTTTCTTATTATTTGGTTGTTAAGACCTTATAGCAGTTTTTGCTATCTTATTGACTGTGGAAAACTTCCTATTTAGGTCACTCAGTGGTTACTCAATATGGGTTATAATAAACCTTATTTATTGGATCACTGGAGTGCAAGTTCTGTGCAATATTCTAATCTCTTAGTTACTAGATATTCCTAGACTAGACTTATCTAGGTTACAGTGCCTTTCTGCTAAGTGGCCACTTAGTACTAAAGTGGTTAGACTGAAGGGAGTGTGCCTTTCTGCTTAGTGGCTGTGTTCCCTTTCCTGATATTGTAATAGCTTTCTGCTTTAGTGCTATTACTACTTATGGTACCTATTGGCAGAGGAGCCTCTCTCACTCAGAATAGGTTTCAGGTGATCTTTCCTCAGTGTCCTCCTCAGAGGGGAGAAGATAAGATAAGATGGGGTCTTGCAGTCAGATCTTGCCTCCTTTTATGCTATTCTACACAAGGCTGTGCTGGTTCCCAATTTATTCCCTTGCCTTGAGCCATTGTGCCTCTAGAGGAGAGTACATCCGATTTGGACAGTTATGACTCATGTATAATGACTCATACTGACTCATGGGGCTGTGCTATGACTCACTCTGAGTCATAAGGCTGTGCTGACTCATAATGACTCACTCTGACTCACATTGATTTAGCCTAACCTGTTCTGTGCTAGTTGAATCTGAGATCTGAAATGAGTACATGAGAACTTTTGTACTTTTATGGCCAATGCTGTAATTGGATGGCAATTTTAGCAGCATTCTAACCAAGGCAGAGGTCATGTGATTATGCTGTGTAAGTGTGGGAATAAAGGTACCAGTCACCTGATTAGAAATGTAAGTAATCGCTATAGCTAGTAAAGCTAATAATAATAGTGGTAGTCAGAGATTTATTCATATCTCCTTAACTAACCGTTGGATTTGAATGAAACTTGGTGGAGGGGTAGGCTTTAGTATAGCCTTTCATATGATAGTAAGAACATTGGTGATATATAATCATGATCCCGCACGATTCTCATTTCGTGCAGGTCACCGCTACCAGAAAGGTGACATTGAGAGGTTTGTAAAGAAATATTACAAGAGGCCCCTAGTTAGTCTAGCAGCCCGGAAACAATATGTTAGGAAGTTCACAGTCATAGGCCAATGGCTCAAGACTGAAAATGTCATCCAGAATGATGACTACAACACATATTTCTGGTTAGGAATTCCCAGAGATATGTGAGACCAAGTAGAAACTCATATATTAGCTGGGGATGCTAATAAGGATATATCTAAACCCTTCTCAAGTAGTGAGATTAGCACTATCATAGAGCGACTACTACATCACTATAGATTCAACCGAAAAGGGTCAAGCACCTGATACTACCCTAAGGATGACAGTGACTCAGAAGATGATTCTGACTCTGATTCTGAATGTGACACTAGTAGTACAGATGAAAGTGACTATGAGACTACTACCAGTAAAAGGCACAAGAAATCTAGTGAGGCTAGAAAATCCTCAAATCATTCTAAGACCAAGGAAACAGAGAGTTGTCCCTATGAAATCCATGAGAAGAAACAGAAAGAAGAAAAGCAGCCTACTAGAGCTACAAGTGATGGGATTGACCAGCTCATAGATGAGATGAGCAAGCTTAGTGTTAATGACCCTGGATATGCAAGGGCCTACTTCAAAGCACTACTACTCAACCCAAGGATCGCTCAGGTCTTTGAGAAGCTAAGGAAAATAACTACCATTGGGAATAATACTAGATACAGTAATACTAGTACCCAAGAGCCTAGACAAATATTGACAAGGCCCACTACTACCTCTAACCCAAGGTCAACCCCTATCCAACCTATCCAACCACCCTTTAACTGCTTTGGGTGAGGTAGCCATTAACATACTGTACTTTAAGAGACTGTAACCCCATCCAAGATCTAGTAAGGAGGGAAGAGTTAGTATATAATCAGAGATGACAATTACACTTACCTGGATATGACTACCCCCTAAGATGAGAGGGTGGAGAGACCCTACTGGATGCATACTACCAATTAGGAAACTGCCCAGAGAGTCGAGAACGAAAGGGAAACTCACACCTAGTACTGTAGCCGTCTGTATGGAGGCAACGGGGGTGGTGCATTACGGAGTGCTCCTGACTCTGGGCTTAACAACTGTTACAGACCGTATTATTTTTCCCATTATTTCTACTATTTTTCCTGATTTTATACAAGTGACTTTCGCATTTAGCCCCTATCAATAGCCCCTATACCCGAACTCACTAAATACTCAAGTCCCTTCAGAGATCTAGACCCACCGGTCTCATGGCAGCCTCATGTCATTCCCCTTGACTCATTCCTGGTCTAGATCACCTCATGTATATACAGGTTTCCACATGTTAGTCCGGATTGCCTCATGCTTGCCTCATGCCCCTATCCATGACTCATCTACCTCATGTACTCCTTATGTATAGCTTCCCTTCCATTCCATGGCTGTACTGATACACATGTTATCCTCATGTTAGCCTCACACATCATGCATGTAGCATAGCATATCAATAGATCTAGTGTATACAAGTGTAAACTCCTATCTAGTATATAAAGGCCCAAGAGCCACCAGAGGACCTCAGTCTTGTCCTCTTGGTCTTTCCCACTTATTGTCAGTGAGAGCTAGGAGCTACTTGATCAACCTTACTGGTAAGGTCTGGTCGTTTCAGCAACGGTGGCCCCATTATGTGTTACTGTTGCCAATGTTGGCAATGCACCTGGGAGGGTGCATTATGGCCTGTCAGTTTAGCAAGGGGGACTGCATAGCAGCGTTACATTAGCAGCCGTGATATGGAGCATAGCAAGCACATGGTAGTAGTACAAAATCAAAAATTTAGGAATAGAAAAAAAAATAGCTACTTGTATTAGTAGCATGGCGAGACAGTCCTAAGCCCATAACAGCAATGATTCCACCTCCAAATCCTACACCTCAAGGCCCATCCTCAGAGCTGATATCTTGCATCCATCATTTGCAGCAGTTGCTCAATAATATGCCTACTTATCTGCATTCAATCCAGAAACATTGACGTACCACTTCGGCCTCGACACAGAGCTTGTAGACAAGGAGGGGGTGTGGTTCACATTCAATCGGAACCTTGAAATCTGCTTTGAGACATATAAGACCAGCAGCAGAGGAACAATTGTGTTTCATGAAAGGGGAGACCAGTTTGATACCTTGATAAAAATGATTAAGGCTACTGTGAAGGGTTTACCAACTGACAAGGAACAAGCCTTTCTTCGAGAGGTGTGGCCTGAGTGGCTTATAAAAGCAGCAGAGCTGCAGGGGGCCAAGGTATCAGCTAAGTGGATATTTCGTTCATCAGAGCTAATGCAAAATGCTTACCTGAAGAAACAATGTGATTCATAGGTGGAAACATGCTACTGACTGAATGGATGAACCTAGCAACCCCAGAAAGCATCCACATACCTCACTGGCAGCCAAGATCACAGTAGTGCCGGACTCAGACACAAAGCCAGAGAGTGAGGTGATGGAATCAGATAGCAAGGTGGTGATGACACAGGGTTCTTTTCAAAAGAGTGTTAGCATTCAGCTATCGGGGGAGGTAAAAGCTGCTCCAAAGGGGTGGCACAGTTTGGCCCCAAAGCAACAACTTACCTTTGATGATTTGCAGTGGAAGTGCCTCGAGACCGAGGACAGAAAAGCAGATCAAAGGAAAGCATCACGTGAGCTGGATAACAAGATGTGGGGACCAGTTGAGCATGCAGAGGACAAACAGAAGGCACAGCAGAAGCTTCATCAACACCAGCTCGCTGCTAAATGGCAGAGGTGTTGGCATGAATGGCAACGTGCTGCTGGTGTCAAAGGTCAAGGATTTGTGAACACAACTAGGAAATCTATCAACACGATGAGTCAATTTTGTCGAATAGAAAAAGAAATCTAATCAAAAAATCTGGCTAGGTGCTGAAGGACTCACGTCATATGAATGCAGGACCAGAGTTGAATGTGGTGGTGATTTCATGCACAGAACATGGAGACTGGAAGAAGGAGCAGTGTGGAAAACGAGGGGGTATCAAACAAGAGGCACACAAATGAACCAACTGGTACCACCTATTGCTTTGGGTCCACATCAATATGGCCACCCAGAAAAATGACTGGTCACCTTCTGCAATGGTGACCATTCTCCAATGAGAGCAACCAAAGCTGTTCTCACACCTGAACAGAGGGACTGTTTTGAAGTGGATTGAGAAGTTGAAATGCCAATGGTCACAGGCCACACTCCACAATGTTGCAAAAGGCCATACTCTCAGTGGTTCCAGAAATTCCAGTATCCTGTCCCAGCATCCTCACATTCAAGCTGAGATCATTGAGAGGCTGACAAATTTATGCCAGTCTAGCATCCCCATCAATGTTATCATTGCCTGATCGATCATGCTTGCAGTGATTCAAAATTGCATTCCTAAGTTGCTCGAAACTCTCAAGTGCTCAGAGGTATGTAAAATACTTCTCTACCTTTTGTGCATAAGCTAACATTCATCAAGAGGTTTGTGCAGACTTTCTTCGACAGCATTCTCAATTGGTCGCCTTGGAAAGGCACCCGTACTGCAGCAAAGCTCCCTACTGATGCAGAGGCAAAATGTGAAAAGTGTTTCTTTCACCTCATTTATATTATCAAGTGGTATTCTGTTCCACCAAAGGTGCATTACAATACCAGATGAATTCATTGTAGCCTCACAATATGTTTTGTAGCTCATTGTTGGATTCAATCAGATTGGAAATTATGTCCTCCCCAGCAGTGGGACCACATTTGCAGAGTGTGGCTCTTGTCAAATTGATGTCGTAGCTAAAGATGCAAAATGTGTCTACATATTGCTAGTAGCAAGCACACCAGAGGGTACTTTCTTACCATTTCAACAAGTTTGGGCAGGATCAACCCCCAGTCCCTCCCATCAGTGCGTGCACAGGGTATGGATGAAGCAAAGGCAAATGGATTTGACTTCACATTTGCTAAGAGTGACAAAAGAGGAAGCCACTTCAGCACTCTCAAGACAATGAAAGAGGTGCGTACTCAAGTTGGCTATGATCAATAAATTGTGATCGACAAACTGAATGATGATGTAGTGGGTTGAACATATTTTCGAACCTCATCATCGCTGTGTCACCGAGGTCGATCCCGATCTTGATGACAACCAAATATCAATCATTTACCTCAAATGCTATCTGATACACACGGGTGAAGAGTTTTGTTCTTATGTTTTCAACAAGTTTCCATATGTCATTCTTTGTTTTGTTCCTGCCGGTTGTACATCGTATTTTATGTGTCGTTTGGTGTCTCACTTCAAGTTTGGTTCTCTTAGGCACAGGAATATTCCAACCTGCTGATTTTGGCCTCAACCATGTTATCAAGCATTGTCTCAAGCAGCACCAGACTGAATATCTGGTCGATTCACACCAAAAACAGATCAATAGTGATCTGACTATGGACCAGGTTAAGTTTACAACATCTCTTCCAGTCCTACAAGATGCATTGGTGGCTGGCATTGTGGCAGCATCCAACTTTATGATGGGACCATTCGGGCATGAACTAGTCCAAAAGGTGAGTCTTTTTTCTAGTTCTCACACCTTTCTGATGTATGGTTGCAGTCTTGGGAACGCTGCCAGGTCAAGGATTGGAATTTGTCTGCCAAGTGTCTTACAAGTAAAGCTGCTCAGATGGCTCTGAACAAATATCTCCACACATACCACACCCTTCACGACGAGATCAAAAATCGAATGGGTATAGTCCTTGGAGTCAAGGAGGTTCAGCTCAACACTGCCAAGGCAGACGATGATGATGCTAATGTCCCGTCGAGTGCAGTGATTCAAGATGCACTTGGTTTGGATATTGACAACCCTGCAGACATTGACACAATCTCACATTGTGTCAAAAGTATAGAAAAGGTGTATAGGTTGTTCCTCTAGCCCGGCATGTGGTAGCAAAGTTTCCAGCACATTGTCCTATCATGTGAGATAAGACAGTGATTACTGCTTCATATGACTGAGCAGGAATCATCTCTGGATTGATGGTGATATAGGTTTTCATTTTCAACCACCAATCTTCAAGCTTGTTGATCTCTCCTTTAAATTCTCCGGGATCGGAGAAGATCTCAACTTTCTTAGATGCCTTAGATGATGTCATTACAGCTGATGCTGTGGTTATCTTGGCATTTGCTGCTTGTAAGGCAGTCTCTAGTGCTGTTGCATGGTTGACTAATAGTCCGAACTATGTGGCAACCAGTGTCATCTGCACATCTATGTCTGTACATGCATAAAGGTCCTGTAAGAACTGATTTGAGTTGAAGCTGTGAGGGTTGAAGGACAACATAGCAGGTGAGAAGTCCTTAGATTAGAGTAGTCAAGTGAGATGAAATCAAGAAAAAAGTACAAGAACTATGTAGACTAATTTAGAAATCAAGTCCGGGAATCTCCATATTGGAATCTATTTCCCAAGTGTCTGCCGGCAGTTCAGAGACTTCTTCAGGGATGTCTTCGAGAGGAAGGATAGGGCCAGTTTGTTATTCCTGACCTTGCTCTCAGGTGAAGTTGGATTGGAATTGAGAATAGAAAAATCGACTAGTGATTTGTTGAAGCTGATGGGGAAAAACATTGATGAAGATCCAATTGATCCACTCTGGTGTGTTTTGACTAGGTTGGTCGATCTCTAGGGGTTGGGGGTTCCAACTTTCTTTGTTATCAAAGTTGTTCCAACCATTATTTTTGTTTGCCCAAGGGTGTTGTTCTTGCTCTTGAAGCACTGCTTGGTGGGTGGATTCAAAGATGTTCCAGGTGATGGTAGGATCACTGATTGTGACTGACCAAAACTTGGAGTTGCAAGGAAAGTCGATTGCAATGGAATGATCCTTCTTTGTTGATATCTGAATACAATACATACATGACTGTAAGGAGTGCAGTAGTATAGATATAGAGAAATGCATATATGATTTGGTTCATAAAAGTTTATGAATTTTGCAAGATTGTTGTTGTTTGAGACAACATGAGAGTTTCAAGATCGAGTGATAGGGGGAATCAGGTTCATAGAGTTTACCCGATTTAGAGCATAAGGGGGAAGCAGAGAGCAGGCGAGACAGACACATGAGGATGCTTCACATGAAGGTGCTGAGTTAGCCCAGATTGATTTTTGAACAAACAATTGCAACCTGGAATGTTGCATGGGTACTGCAACAGTGCATACTCGGAGGTGGGCAGCATGACAGGTGTGTACTGAGACTTGGGGAAAAAATGACGTAAGTCTTGGGTGGAAAGTTGTACTAGTGTGAAGCACGTACGAAGCATTGCGGCAGTGTTAACAGAATAGCTCATCGGAGCCCCCAAAATCAATGCACTGCCATTTCTCTTAGTGAGATTAGTGACGTGAGATTGGAAGTGCTTTCTTTGATTGGTATTCAATTTCCAATGTTGATTTATGCAATCCACCCTTATTGGGTGGCTATATCTGAATCTGCCTCAGACTCAGAGTAAGGAGGGGGAGGGACTCTATTCGGTGTAGGGATGACCCAGGAAGCGAATCTAGGTACTCTGCATATCCTTGTTACAAGTTGACTAGTGCTGTAAAAGTGAAGGGAGGTGGAGTACTCTTGTAGGTCGAAGAAAAGATGGAGGATTAGGTAAAGGTATAGAAAAATCAGGAAGTCAGGACCAGCGTGGCAGTACAATAGATATAAGACGATCAGGAGTTGATCGGTCTGAAAGTTCCTCCTGATTATGTTGACATGCCTCTATAGTCTTGGGCCACGTGAACTCTCTCTCTGATCTGTCTGATCTATTCCTGCTGAGCTCATTTTTGTAGACCCAGTTGTATCCCCTCTCTAATAATATTTGAGATCTCTGATGGTAAGAAAGCTCTGCATATGTGAAAATACAGAGGGTTGAGTAGTGTGGCCTCATTGGTTGAGGCAGGGGCAAGGATGGCGGAGTTGGTGGCTGTTCCACAGTGATTAATTACTGGGTTCCAATCTACTGGGTTCTCAAGCAGAGTTGGCAATCTGACTGGTGTCACTGGATGGTAAACTGATTTGCTTCGCCTATAGGGCGAGAAGCGAGGAGCTGGACTGTGAGTGATATAGGACTTAAGTCAACTAGATGCTTGTCGAGATGGGCTTGGTGGTTTGCTAGGGTACCAAGCACTAGATCTATGTGATAAACAACTATATGCACACTCTGTGGATGTCTCCTCTTCTTTGTCAAAACAGAGGAAAACAAAGGGAGTCTCTTTATGTTTGATGGGCACTGATGGTTACAAGGGATCAGTGGCCAACTAGATGTGATGTATACGAGATCTTACTGTTGACTAGAGATAACAAGGGGTGGTGATTGGGTGGCTGATCCAAGGGCTGGTTAGGAAATTCTTATCCTAATGAAATCACCAGACCTTACCAGTAAGATTGATCAAGAACAATAGGCAAGTAGGTTTGATCAAGTAGCTCCTAGCCCTTACTAGCAATGAATGGGAGGGACCAAGAGGACAAGACTGAGGTCCTTTTGCAGCTCTTGGGCCTTTATATACTAGATAGGGATTTACACTTGTGTACACTAGATATATTGATATGCTATGTTACATGTGTGATGTGTGAGGCTAACATGAGGATTACATGTGTATCAGTACAGCCATAGAATGGAAGGGAAGCTAGACATGAGGAGTACATGAGGTAGACAAGTCATGGATAGGGGCATGAGGTGAGCATGAGGCGATCCAGACTAACATGTGGAAACCTGTACATACATGAGGTGATCTAGACAGGAATGAGTCAAGGGGAATGACATGAGGCTGCCATAAGGCTGGTGGGTCTAGATCTCTGAAGGGACTTGAGTATTTAGTGAGTTTGGATATAGGAGTTATTGATTGGGGCTAAATACGAAAGTCATTGTATAAAATTGGGAAAAATAGTAGAAATAAAGGAAACAATAATATGGTCTGTAACAACTTCAAACAATGGACTGGTGATGATTCGAAGGTGTTAATGAAGGTGATGACATATTTACCATCCTATTTGAAAGTAATATACTTACTTGCACTAGATTTACCTTCTAGCGATTGAGGGACATGTCCTATACAGTATAGTATGGGCGCTGTGTGCCCTTCTCAAATTCTATTGTCTTGTTTGTCATAATACAATCACTGAAACTATACTAGCCACCATTGATGATGCACTGAAGTGCTACCATCGATATCATGAAGTTTTTTATCCAGACATTGTGTCTACTTTCTCACTTCCTTGCCAACATTACATGATGCATTATTCTGATCTCATACATCTCTTTGGCATTCCAAATGGATTATGTTCTTCCATTATGGAGTCAAAGCACATCAAAGCAGTCAAGCAGCCATATAGACAATCAAACCATTATAACGCTCTTGGACAAATATTGATCACCAACCAACGGCTAGATAAATTGGCATGGTGTTGTGTCAACTTCAATGAATGGAAAATGCTTGATGGAAAATGTGTCTCTCACATTTTGAAAGTTTTAGGTAGAAAATAACACCTCCTTATATTTATTTGCTGATGTCAAACTTGGAGCATACACAAATCAGTCTGATGTGCGGCCAACACAGGGCTACTCCAGTCTTGCTGATGGTACCTCTTCAAGTCAAGCACAAGAATTGTACAATGATGGTTGCCCTGTGGATGGACAAACTTGTATGGACATACAAGTCAAGCTCATGAGCACTTGTCGTAAGTATTGAACCTATTGTATCTTACTGTTACATTTGACCCAACATTATTTTTTCAGAGCAAAAGCATGCATGAACAGTTGCTGATCCAAGCATTGAACTCAAGATATCACAATTGTGCAAGTTGATCCAGCAATTTCTATTCCAGATGTCAAACCTTCAAGATTCTTTTGAATTGATCCATGTACCCATTCATGAGTGCCCCATGTATGATGGAAATGTCAAAGTTTTCAATGCTGCATCAGCCACGTTCCATGCCCCTAGTGACAATAGTGGAATTGGTGGGATGCAACATGAGATGATCCATTCTAGCCCATCATGGAGGCATGGTCCTCCACGACTGGACTGTGTATTTGTAACCACCAATTCTGAGATCGAAGGGATGTGAGGTATGGATGTTGTGCACATCCTTGCCTTTTTCTCATTCAGGACTGTGGATGAAGAATACTATCTTTGTGCTGTTGTCCAATGGTTCAGTCTCTCAGACGAACCTGATGAAAATATAGGAATGTGAATTGTACAGCCAGGCTACACCACTCGTCATCAGCCTGACACTTCAGTCATTCACATTGACTCCATTTACTGCGCCACTCATCTAATACCAGTGTATGGAACTCAGAAAGTTCCTTCTGACATCGGATCCCACCATTCCTATGACATTTTTCCTTAAGACTCTACATACAATACTATGGTGGGACAACCCTGGTGGCTCCCTTCTTCCAGGCCTTTCCTGACATCTCTCTTGCCCATCCTTCCTTGAGATTGCAACCATTGTCTTTGTCGTAACAAATACATATTTGAATTACATCAGTGCAGTGTGTTATACTATGAATATTTTGAATATTTTTTATGAATATTCCATTTACTCTTCTAATCATGTGACCAGTACATGTGACACACCTCATGTATTTAATCTCTGTGATATTCACACCTTATCAATCCACATGTTCATCTCTGTCTTTCCACTCTCATGAATGCTTCTTTACTTTACACTATCATAGTAATAACTCTCACACACAGCTTGGTCTGTGTGCATTCCTGTAACCTATATAAAGTAGACACTTTGACGGCTGGATTCCCAGTCTAATCCACTTTGTCCCCTCACATAGTCATTGCTTTGGCCTTTGGTCATCATAGACTGAGTTGAATGGACTAAGACCCACATATCCTCTATCTTGAGCCAGGACACGTGTAGCCTGTAAAGTAGCTCCAAGCCTTGTGGACTGGTATTCATGATTCCCATGAAGATCATAACACTTGGATTAGACTGCTATACACAACACTCAGATCCCAGAGCTAAGGGAAGGATCATACAGTTATTGCCACTTGATGGCAACAAGACTAGCACTCATATTCACACTATTCATATGGTCGTCCACCATTATAAATAAGAATAAAGTTGCTATCGGGCATAGTGCACTAGTCCCTGTTGTTAGTTGAATACCTAACTGTCCATATGTTGGTTCTATGCTAGTGAACCCAGGTTCTCATGATTACCTATGATGTCATGAACAGTGCAATAGCAAGGATCATCATGGTTCTTCCTTGCGTACATATTGCCGAATTAAGAAAAGAGTTTTATTCAGAGGTCACTGTGGTCACCTATCCAAGGATCAAACATAGGATTCCCAGAGTGCAGTTGGAATAGTCTGCACAGTAAGGATCTGAAAGAAAGTTATCAAGATTCCATCAGTCTCTCACCCCTGAAAGGTCTATTGGCCTAACCCCAAAAAGAAATGCTTCAGATTCCCCAGCTCTGCTTACTCCATCTACGGCATCTTCCACTTCCTCCCTTATCTTCACCCAATCACTGTACCCTGACCCATGAACAAGTATGTTGATCGATCTCAATGACCTTGTCCAGCATCTCACGGACCTAAACATCAAAAAAGAAAAAGAAAATATCACAAAGAAGATTGCCGACCCAGGAAAGTGGGAAGGCAACTGAAACAACTTCTGCCTTTGGTGAATAAAAATGTATCTATGGATAGATGCTCAATCGTGAAAATCAGACAAACTGAGATGCATCGCTGTCCTTTCATGATTTGAAAAGAAGGCAGAGAGATTCACACAGATTACTCTCGAAAAATATTTACTGTAGATGCAGAGGACATAAACAAGTTCAACCAACAAGGAAATAGAACAGGTCAAAAACTAGGAGAGATAGCATGGCCAGCATGGCATGCACTCCAAACAAAGATAAAAATATACTTCTGAATCAACATTCTTGCCCACAAGTCGTTAAAGAAGTTAGAAGGGTTGCGCCAGAATGGACATCCAATAGATATCTTTCTACAAAGGTTTGAGGTATTGAGAAAAGAAGCTGACATAGAAGACTACCACATAGTCATGCTACTCAAAAAGACAGTAGATCATTGAATCTGTGAACGCTCTCAGCTTAACAAGCCGTTAGTGGAAATGAACCCGGTTACAAGGATCCCAAATTGAGCTACCAAATCATAGGTAGAGTGTGTGACCAAATCACAATGGAAAGAGGTCCTTCATCACAACAACCTTGATGTTACACACCATATTATTTTTCCCTTCATTTCTACTATTTTTCCTGATTTTATACAATGACTTTCGCATTTTGCCCCTATCAATAACCCCTATATCCAAACTCACTAATTACTCAAGTCCCTTCAGAGATCTAGACCCACCAGCCTCATGGCAGCCTCATGTCATTCCCCTTGACTCATTCCTGGTCTATATAGATCACCTCATGTATGTACAGGTTTTCACATGTTAGTCTGGATCACCTCATGCTCACCTCATGCCCCTATCCATGACTCATCTACCTCATGTACTCCTCATGTATAGCTTCCTTTTCATTCTATGGCTGTACTGATACACATGTTATCCTCATGTTAGCGTCACACATCACAAATGTAGCATAGCATATCAATAGATCTAGTGTACACAAGTGTAAACCCCTATCTAGTATATAAAGGCCCAAGAGCTGCCAGAGGACCTCAGTCTTGTCCTCTTGGTCTTTCCCACTCATTGCTAGTGAGGGCTAAGAGCTACCAGATCACTTCCACTCGCCTACTGTCTAGATCAGCCTTATTGATAAGGTTTGGTCATTTCATTAGGACAAGACTTATTAACAGTCTTTAGCACCCTAGTAACCCACTGACCACTGCACCCCTTGTCACCTAGTCAAGAGTAGGACTCTCACGAACTCACGGCATTGCTGGCAGAACACTAATCACTTGAACACATCCAGTGCCCATCAAGTGTGAGGAGACACCCTTTGTCCTCCTTCAATTCTTTGAAGTAGAGGAGACAATATCAGAGAGTGCAGATAGCCTGTCACATAGATCTAGTACTTGGTATCCTAGCAGACCATTGAACACATCTTGTCGAGCCACCAGCAGGCTCTCATCATGCAGGACAAGAAGTCCTCCTGTCCACTTCTTGCCCTATAGGTGAAGCAAGTCAGTCTATCACCCATTAATCACCGTGAAATAGCCACCAACTCTGCCATCCTCGCCCCTGGCTCAACCGATGAGGCCACACTTCTTGATCCTCTCCATTATCACATACATTGAGCTTTCTTTCCATTGGAGGTGTCACATATTATTAGAGAGGGCATTCAATTGGATATACAGCAACGAGCTCAACAGGAGCAGATCAGACAGATTAGAGAAAGAGTCCACACAGCCAGAAATCTTATTGAGGCGCATTTATATCTTCAGGGGGAACTATCAGAGTGATCAACTCCTGATCCTATCGTACCTGGCATACCACCATGCTAGTCCCAACTTCCTAATCCTTCTTTTCATTTATGTCACCCTATATTTACTCTTTGACCTGCAAGAGTACTCCACCTCCCTTCATGTTACCATACGGATTACATACAGCACTAGCCAACTTGTACCAAGAATACGCAGAGTACCTAGGTGCACTCCTCGAGTCATCCCTGCACCAAATAGAGTCCCTCCCCCTCCATACTGCGAATCTGAGGCAGATTCAGATATAGCCACCCAATAAGCGTGGATTGTGTAAATCAACATCAGAAGTTGAATACCTATCAAAGGAAGTGCTTTCAATCTCATGTCACTAATCTTGCTAAGAGAAAATTGGGTAAACTCTATCAGCCTGATTCCCCCTATCACTTGATCTTGAAACTCTCGTGTTGTCTTGAACAACAACAATCTTGCAAAGTTCCTAAACTTCTATGAACCAAATTGTATTCACTTTCCTCTATATCTATACTACTGCACTTCTAGCAGTTATCTATTGTATAAGGAGATTGACCAAGAAGGATCGTTCCATCACAATCGACTTTCCCTGCAACTCCAAGTTTTGGTCAGTCACAATCGGTGATCCTACCATCACCTGGAATATTCTTGAATCCGCCCACCAAGCAGCACTCCAAGAACAAGAACACCCCTAGCAAACAACAATCTCACTTCCAATCCAACTTTGCCTGAGAGCAAGGTCAGGAATACCAAACCAGCCCTACCCTTTCTTTTGAAGACATTCCTAAAGAAGTCTCTGAACTGCCTGCCGGCAGACACTTGGAAAATGGATTCCAATACGGAGATTCCCAGACTTGATTTCTAAATTAGTCTATATAGTTCTCATACTTGTTCCTTGATTTCATTTCACTTGTATAATCTAATCTAAGGACTCCTTGCCCAATATGTCGTCCTTCAACCCTCACAACTTTAACTCAAATCAATTCTTGCAAGATCTCTATGCTTGCCAAGATCATAATGCAGAAATGGCACAGGTTGCCACACAATTCGGATTGATGGTCAATCATGCAGCAACACTAGAAAATGCCTTACAACAGGCAAACACTCAGTTAGCAGCAATACTGGCTGTAAAGTCATCATCTAAAACATCCAAGAAAGTTGAGATCTTCTCTAATCCTGGAGAATCCAAAGGAGAGATCAACAAGTTCGAAGATTGGTGGTTGAAAATGAAAACCTACATCACCATCAATCCAGAGACAATTCCTGCTTAGTCATATGAAGCAGTAATCACGGTCTTATCTCACATGACAGGACAACATGCTGGAAACTTTGCTACTGCATGTCTAGCCAAAGGAACAGCCTATACATGGCCGGAACTTGTAACTGATATTGAGAAACAGTTCCGTCCCACAGCTAAACCCAATTGCGCTCTAGAAAAGCTCTGAAAGCTCAAACAAGGAAACACTTGCACATGCAATTGAATAGACCAATTTGCAAAACTCTATGTGGAGGCAGAGATCAGCAACACTCACAGATGCAACATCCTTGAAAAGAATGTAAACCCTGAGATATGCGATCAGGTGATCAGACTAGGCAAACAAGAAGCCGTCAATGTCTTTGCATACAGTGGCTCAAAAAGTGTCCCAATGTTGAGTGATTTTGAAGAGAGTGGAAGATTGTAGGAGAGCAAGAATGAATCAGGTGAAGTGCTTGCAGGATGGATAGAAGTGCTTGCTCTTGGCATTCTGAAGCCACTTTGGTCATGTGATTTGGTTGCCATGGGAGTGAGGTACAATCATTTCAAAATGATATGTCATTGGGACACTTATTTGATCCTGCATTTGACAATCATTATGTCATATATAACATAGGTATTTGACAGCTATTGATGGTTGCTATGTTACCAAGCTGTGTAATTATGTAAGTGACATAACTCCAAGCAATATAAATACCCTGTGTCCCACTTCAATTGACCTCACCACACCATGAAATCCACTTCTACCTCGATTAGAGCCAATATCCTTGTTCTTTCTGAATCTGGCCTCTCTGCTAGACAGATTGCATCCAAGACTGGTCTAGGGAAGTCTACTGTGGCCAGAGTCATCAGGGAGATCCTCTCAGAAAAGGAGAATGTCAACTTAGAATATCCTTCCAAACTTTCTTCTCTTGACAAAAGAAGGATTGTCTCTAGTATTACCACTGGAAAGTCATTGCCTTGTATAACAATTGACTCATTTGACTTCTAACCTATTCTAACATATCCTAGCAACCTAGTAGTGTTGACTAGCATATATTTAGACATGTTCTGATAATGCTATCCAAGCCACCCATCTCATCAACTCTGCCCTTTCCTCTCCCATCTCCACCCAAACTGCTTGCAATGTTCTCAAGGCTGCATCTTTAAAGGCTGTGGTCAAGAAGAAGAAGCCTCTTTTGTCTACCAAGCATAGAAAGAGAAGGCTGGACTTTGCTCTCAAGTACAAGAACTGGACTGTGGAGGACTGGACCAGAGTTATTTGGTCAGAT
>JBBPSL010000374.1:0-13717 GCA_038093555.1 Butyriboletus appendiculatus | reverse complement strand
CACAAGGTAGGTGTTTTAGTAGGGTGTGCTCGTGCGTTGGGATCAAGACGGATGTATTTTCGGGCAGGTCTGACGACAGGCGTCGTCGTCGATTCGGGTGATGGTGTCACGCACATCATACCTGTATACTCGGGCTTTTCCATCCCGCATCTCACTCGTCGCCTGGATATCGCTGGTCGAGACGTGACGCGGTATTTGATCAAACTCCTGCTCATGCGTGGATACGCTTTCAACCGTACCGCTGATTTCGAAACTGTGCGCGAGATCAAGGAAAAGCTATGTTATGTCAGGTAAGAGACACCATCTACCAGCATCTCGTTGCTCGGATATATACTCCATGTCAGTTACGACCTCGACCTCGACCAAAGGCTATCAGAAGAAACCACGGTCCTCGTTGAAAGTTATACGGTGCGGGATTGACTATCATAGGGTCTTGTGACGCTGCTCATCTATACGTCAGCTTCCTGATGGACGGACGATCAAAGTGGGCTCAGAGCGGTTTGAAGCTCCAGAGTGCATGTTCCAACCACACCTGGTCGACGTGGACCAGCCAGGTGTCGCAGGTTCGTCCCACCTCCCATCCTCCAGTCTCCGAACTTCTTCTTCCTTCGCAGCGCGCTGACATGTTGGGACTCGCAGAGATGCTCTTCGAAACAATTCAGGCTGCGGCTGTCGATATTCGCTCGGAACTTTACAAACACATCGTCCTTTCTGGCGGGTCTAGCATGTACCCCGGACTCCCCAGCCGTCTCGAGAAGGAGATGAAGCAACTCTATCTCACGCGGGTGCTCAACGGAGACCCCTCACGGTTGAACGTAGGTCATCCCATCCCATCCCCCCTGTTAAAAATCACCAACGGTATTCGCGGCGCGCGTTAGAAATTCAAAATCCGTATTGAAGACCCTCCACGTCGAAAACACATGGTCTTCCTCGGTGGTGCTGTCCTCGCCGATATCATGAAGAACCGGAACGACTTTTGGATATCGAAAGAGGAGTGGTTCGAGCAGGGTGTTCGGTCGCTGGAGAAGCTCGGCAGGGGCGAAAATTGATGTCCTCGGTAGGCTTAGCTAGTGGTGACCTAGTGAGGCCGTTATGATCGTATTCCGTTGTACTTTCCTCTACATATTTTCCGTGCGGAACTGTTGATCAGTCTCTGCGAGTCAGCTCAATAGAGCGGAAAGTGGCCATTGACAGGGCCCCAACTGGTGGTCCACCCACAACCTACTCTGTCTAATGGCCAGTTGACGATCGTCATAATTCCTCCCACACAAACTCGCACTGCGCTGGGTGACGTCTTCTCCACATCGCCCTCCCCAATACGAACAAAAAATGTACATTGAAAATAAAGCAAGCTAGAAAGAAAATAACAACAACAACATCCCACCCTAAACCCCGGATCAAGACCAATGCGAGCACCGGAATCAGGGAGGCCAGTACTACGACTATGCAGGCGGTGGGGGCGGCGGCGGCGGTACCCCATCCGACGGTGCAGGCGGTCCCCCTGGTCCACCCGGCGCATCGCCAGCCCCGTACCCCTGCTGAGCGTAGTACTGAGTATACTGTTGTTGCTGACTCGCCGCCCATTCTTTAAACTGTTGCGAATTGACGTCGTACCCAAACTGTGCCCTGGAATTTGAAAACATAAAAAGGATGATCAGACTGGCAAGGAATCCATGAACGAGCGGACTGAGACGTACCAGTAGGCAGCATATGCGTCCACGGAGCCATCAGCGTCGGGAGCAGGTGGTGCACTCCCATCTGGAGGTGGTGGGGGTTGTTCACCGGGCGGTGGTGGTGGTGGTGCACTACCGGGAGGTGGAGGTGCGGAACCATATCCACCCTGACATGACATATTGTTGAGTATCGTGTCACATACCTAGATGAGTGAGGGTAGATGGACGTACCAAGGCACCGTATTGGGCATATTGCATCTGTGCTTGGTGGAGTTCCATTTGTTGTTGTACGAGGCCCGCCTGGGCTTTTCCGTGCTCTGCATGCACAACCTCGAGAAGATCTTCGGTCAGTACTTTGGCACGAGCCACTTGGCCGTCGTCTGGCCCGCTGGAGGATTGTGAGCGGTCTGGTCAGTCGGCAAAATTGGATGGATAAAACATACGTGATGTGTATATGCATGGGTTCCTCCGATTCTTTCCCAGTTTCTTGCTCCACGAACCCTGAGCCGAGGCCCTTTATCTGGACGCGCGTGCCCGTTTCTTGTTGAATATATTTCACAAAGACACCCTACAGCATATTAGCGCGAGCATCCTCTGGCGCTCGATCACCATTACCTGTGGTCCGACAACCTTGGCACGGACATTGAAATTTCGGATCGTCTCTAGGCCGACTGGTAGTTTTTCCTCTGGCCATTTCCGCTAGACGACGGTGAGTCACGCAAGCAGCGCATATGAGTATCCTGGTCTACCTTTTCGCGCAGTCGGTCTTTTTTGTCTTCGACCAGCGGTCCAAGGTCTATGGAGATTAAATCGTTGATCCTGTCGATGGCTTTTTGGAGGACATCTCTCGTGGACGCAGAGAGGTGGAGGTATAGAGGGGGATCCTTTTCCGTCGCCTTGGATCGATCTGGGTACCAAACGCCCTTGGTGCTCACCGATGCACCCGTCTCCTCGTGTATCTGTCCCAACCACCGTTAATCTGCCAATCCACAAACAACGAGACGAAAAAACGACACCAAAGATAAAAACAAGGAAAAGGAGAAAAAAGCGTACCTCGGACTGCGTCAAACCCTTGGTTAACACGTACCGATTCCGCACGTCATTGATATCGATGTCATGCGTAAACTCGGCGTCATGCGGGTCTCTCTGCCCAATCTGTATGCTCCCGGGTGCAGACCCGCCTGCACTAAACTGAGCTGCGATTTTTGCAGCGATGGCAGCGGCCGCTGCAGCAGCCTCCGAAGCCGATTTTACCTCGTCGGTTTTGGTCGCTTTGAGAGGTATTTCGCTCTCTGCAAGTGCTTCGGGTGCAGCTTGGTCCCATTTGCGTTTCGACGACATTTGGACGTGGTGCAAAAGTAGCTAGCGTCGTCGCGACGGGCACTGACGAGCCAGTGAAGGGTTCCGGATAAGTTGATCGTGACACGTGTCACGACGGCGTGACGAATAGTTTCAAACTCAGCGGCGTTGTGATGATGCTTGTCGCAGGATCTGTTCTACGTGCAACGTCTTTTTGATGCACACCACCAAGCGGCCACGCGCCTCTCCCAGATTATCAGACGCGCCATCTCCCTCGTCCATCCAAACACAACAAGACGGTAGTCAAGATCAAGAATCGGCACCCATGTACAAGTCGTCTCGAACATCGGACACGCATACCCGCGATCGCGCCTTACTGTGCACGTTACCACCCACTTGCAATCCGCCGCTCAACACCCCCACCCCGATCGCCAACTCGCGCGATCTCGAAATCCACTACGGGAAATACCACGCACACGTGTGTGAGCAACGAGGATGTGGGTGTGTCTTTCCAGATGCGCGACTTTTGGAGTTGGTGAGGATGTTGATCTGTCCACGGCGTCGTCGTCGTCGTTGTCGTGGATGCTTATCTTTGATGGTTATCGACAGCATCAGACAGAGTGCCACGACCCACTTGCTGCGGTGCGGAAAGAGAGGGGAGAAAAGATCGTGCGTGTTCCTCTCTGTCGATCCATCCCCATCCGGGACACTCAGGCGGGGGGACTGTTGTCGTAGTTTGCTTGTCATCTAGCTTCGTGTCCACGTCTGTTCTCGACACCTAAAACACGAAGGTTACATCTCATCCAAGCGCATTCATACCCAAAGGAATTCTTTTTTGCTGTTACTAACAGGGGGGTTGGTGGCCTCCTGAAAAGATGGGGAGATGGAGCGAGTATGATACGGGGAACATGGAAGCCGAGGGACAACAATGACTTAGGGCAAGAGAACAAGACCGAGAAGGAAAACATGGATGTAGACCCTGACTCTGAAAACGAGGAGGAGGAAGACGAAGAAGACGACGAAGACGAAGACGAAGACGAAGCAGAGGAAGACGAAGACCTTGATGAAGGGAATGAGGGTGAAGAAACACCCAAAGCACGCTACAACGACGGAAGCAACGCTAGATCTCCCGCGGTTTCCCCCAAACCGCCATCCCCTCGACAATCAAGCGCACGCCCATCTTCGTTGTCACACGGACGAGTGGACGATCTGGTACAGTCGATGAGCTCAATCTCGTTGGTGCCACCGGCGATTCGGTTTGGACGGGGCGGGAAAAGTGGAGGATTCATGCATCCTGAACTACATAATCCTCAAGTGCTGAGGGGCAACTTCGGTCCAAGAGGAAGAGGAAGGGCTAGGATCGCTGCAAATGTTCGCCCACATACAGGACATGCACGTGGAGGTGGGGTCGTCTCAGATGCACCTGCCAAACGAGGTGGATATACAAGGGGTTTCCCTCCTCGCGGAACACGGGGAGTTATGCATGTTCAAGGCGGCGTGAAGGGAAGAGGAAACGAGTAAATCGATGCATACACGTAGCGCACCTAACGATGATATTGGTCGCCGCCGACTCAACAAGGGCGTAGGATATGTAAGGTATCTGACGGCCTCGAAACCGATCTATTTTGACGAGTGTAGCGACGCGTGGTTCCGTTACCTTGACTGAAGTCCTGGAACAACGTGCCAGTGAGATAGGGCCTCTATTGAGAGACAGGCGCGCATCCGAGGCGTTCACGTTGGCATTTCTTGTGCCCTTTAGGGAAAGTGAAATATATCCGATGACGGTCTCGCCAGCGCTGCACTCGTTGATGGGACGCATTACCGGCCAGCTCACGGAGAAACGGTGTTAAGAAGCGTACCTAGATGTTGAAAAGACATGCAACGTTGGAGGGAGTCATACAGTTGCTTGGCCTGTCGTTGGAACGAATACAACGCTAGTAAAGCTGGAGTATCTCTTTTGTTTGAAACAATGAGTGTCGTTGTCAAGGCGCAAAACCGCCAATCAACTGACCCCACTCCATAAAAGGCAATTGTTGTAAAACGGACAAAGAGAGTGGACAATGACCTTGTTTGTGGGTGCCAGTCCGTCAATTGTTCGTAGATCCTTCATAAGGGCCAATTCCTTCAATGGGTCACGTCTCAAAAGTTGAGCTGGTCTCTCGCTCTGTCTCACCTTCATTACTAGTACTTCCTGCACGCCTTCTGATCACCCTTTCTGAGCTCACCGGCTGTCCAGATCACCCCCGCAATGGGATTACATTCCGCTATTAAACCCGACTATCCCTTCCTCGCTCATCCCCCTCCCCAGAAAAAACGTCCCCTCCAGCCTCTTCCTCCTCCTCCCTCTTCACGCCCATCTCTCTCGAGTGCCCCTCGCCGCAGGTCCGCGATTGCTGCCTGGGCTGCGCACGTGCAACCTGGTTCCCCCACGTCCCTCTCTCCCCGCTCCCCCCATCGCCGTCCTTCCCTCCGCAAGGGCCGTTGCCCATCCATTACCTCCATTCGTGCCCCTTCCGTGTCCTTTCTCCACGTCGCGCCCACACCGACCAATGCCCACATAACCACCCCTTCCGTCCGCAACTTCAAGGCCGATCTCACCACCGTCGGCTACACTTCTGTTTTCCTCCACCTTCCCAACACCCCCATTTCTGCGACGTTGCCCCTCACTCTCAAACCCCCATCTCCAAACGTCGCCAAGAACACCCCCGTACCACCTCTCCCCTCTCCTACTTGCAAACCTCGCGGGTTCACCCGCTTCCGTTCGCTCTCCGTCCTTCGATCCCGAGGCAGGTCCAAATCTGCCGGTCCCGACTCCCCGATGAAAATGAAGGCAAAAGCTGCCGCTGCCATCGTCAAGCGCAAGAAAGCAAAGTATGCCATGCGTCCACCCCCTCTCGCTAATGAGCTTGCCGTCATGCAGTTCGCCGATGGTGGCAGCATGGATGACAACATCAAGCGTATCATGGAAGCCCAGGCCAAGGCTGCAGGCGCCGTCGGTCTTGCCGACGTCCACCGCGATGGCGAAGGTGGTATCTGGTGGGACCAAGAAGAGGAGTGGGAATATGCCCACCTCCTTTCAGAGGGCGACGAATGTCGCCCTCACGCATCTGGTGATCTCCAATGGGTCACCTTTGGCGGCACCATGTCGCATTCTATGGCAGGTGTTCCAGGAGAGGAACGGCGCGGCAGCGTGTCAACCCAGGATTCCGATCTAGACCTCGAGTATGTCGTTCAGCCCACCGACTTGCTTGATGGGGACGATCTCGCACTGTTCGGAAGCGCCATCGTACATAGACCTGCCATGTCTGTCCTCTCCCTTCCTTCTCGGCCGCGTCGCGCGGCGACGCACCTGCGGAAGCCTGGCCTTTTAGTCGACGTGGCGTTTTCGCGGCTCTGTGCCTCTTCCAAGAATCCAAAGTCTCCGACCTCGGCAGGGGTCAGGAATCCCAAGGGGAAAGCAAGGAGACGGCCGGCACCACTCAAGCTCTCCCCGCCGAGTCCGGGATCAAAGCGGCCTACGAATTCGCCGATGGATGTAGACAACGTCCGGAAGGACTTTATCGAGGCTAGTTTCGAGCCTGCGGTTTCGATCCCGGCGACGCCTGCGACAGCTGTATCTCAGACCACGCCTGTGGACGTGCGCGCGCGACACTTTGGAAGCAGTCGGGCGACCAACGCGCCTCGGCGGACTGTCAACGACGGTTTGACGAGTCTGAGGATGAAGACGAAACCATCCATGTTGAACATGATCGGACTCTTTCGATCGGCAAGGAAGGAAGAAGTGATGTGTTAGGTGTGTCGGTGTGGTAGTACCTCTTTCTCTGACCATTGTATTTTTTTGGCATTCGTTGTCAAGTACGTGTAGCATTAGTTGTGTTTGCTGATACACTTGGACATTATGCTGGATTGGATTATACTGTATTGCCTACTTACCACTATGCCTTTAATTCTACCCTATTATATGTCTCTTCCGGAAATTAAGAAAGTTTCGGGCACACAAACCAACTTCGGGTCCAGGTATGCCCGGAGGGTAGTGGTATACTAGTAGTCATACCAGACATCGATTGTTCCCATGTCGACTACCATAGCAGGGCCCTCCGGGCAATCCTGGACCCACGATCGACAAGCAGCCAAATATCTATTGTTGATAACATTACAAGTAATATGTAGCTCCCTTTCACGAGTAAGTGCAAACGAAAGAACACCCTCATATGGTTACTCTCGCGATCGCACGTTCAGTGAAAACGAACACCAAGTGGCTATTGCAATCAGCAGAACATAAGTGACTACTTAATTCAGCCGCAACTCTAGTCTTGAGCCACCGATCGCTAACGGAGACTGCGTGAAAGGCAGCGATCCCTTCCAAATGTGCCATAGAGAGGTGTGGAAAGGACAAGAGCAAGCTCGCCAAGGACACGAAATGAACTAGAAGAAAATGACCAACAGGCCACGCCCGTCTCGCTGGCAACGACAAAATATGCACCTCATGGAAATCAAAAGCTTCCACGAGTCTTCGGCGAGAAATCGTCCGAGTATGCACGATGTCATCGTCCAAATCACTATCGACAACGTCCACAACGACCGATACGTCCGACTGTTCGAGCTCGACGACTGACATGACAAGCATCCAACGTAGACCTGTACGTTGCTAGAAAGAAGTGGGAGTGAAGGAAAGGAACAGGGGTAACGAACGTGATAGTTACGGAGAACGCACATGCCATGATTACAAAAGAAACCATACATCAGGGTTAAGGTAGGATTCCGCAACAGGTAAGCCAAGCATTCCCACGGGCGTCGAATCTGAATTTCCCACGCATTATGCATCTGGAAACCTGTCCCCTCCGGGTCCAGGAATAGCAAACACACTGTGCCAACTACAGCTCCTCACAAAACTTGCACAACGAGAGAATTGGTATCATCATCACT
The DNA here is from genome assembly GCA_038093555.1 of Butyriboletus appendiculatus. Taxonomy (NCBI): domain Eukaryota; kingdom Fungi; phylum Basidiomycota; class Agaricomycetes; order Boletales; family Boletaceae; genus Butyriboletus; species Butyriboletus appendiculatus. The sequence continues at coordinate 5,819 of JBBPSL010000374.1, read as the reverse complement.
ATGTACACGTCCCCAGAAAAAAGGACGCGAATAAACACGAACAAAACGAGTGTATGCAGGTCAGGTATGAGGTATCAAAAAGCCCGATTGGCCACTTTTTAGGTATGATCATAAATAGTCAAGGGTAACCCGCGTTCAAGCATCCACGCCTTTTTTTTCAAGGCACAACGCTGGCAACGCTCACGACGTCGTGCTATTCGTGCCATTGATATATGGTGCGCACACGTTGGGGTCGTGATAGGCGGAAGGATCCCTTGTGAGGAATCCCATGTCAACGCCTTCGAGGTAAGACCTAACAAGATCGGGTCATCGGTCATCGACGGTTTCGGTACGGGAGAGCTCAACGCTTGGTTTTGGCCACATACCATTGCCGAGCCAACGCAGTTCCGTTTGTCAGACTCGAAATCTCGGTCTTGAAGTTCCAAAACTAACGAAAAGTGGTTCACGCGTTCGGTCTGAGCCTTGGTTTGTGCAAATGACCACGACTTACGATCCACCCAGCACCTTTGCTGTACGCCCATTTCTGAGCATCTGCCCACTGGTAGAGGAATGCGTCCGTGGCATTGAATTGAGTTGGTAGGCCCCATTCACCGAACCAGAGAGGCGAGTTACCAAGGGCGGCATCATTTTGGATACGCTGCAGGTCTAAGAGTACGGCAGGGTAAATAGTACAGTTGAGAATTACGATGAAATGACTTACTGCACACACTCGTCAAGTAGGCGTCCGGATTCGCATCGGCAACACCCTGGAGAACATGATGAGTAAAGCCAAGAGACACCGCGTGGATAACATTACCCCGAACCTTGGGCGTGCGTGAGCATAGAGATACTTAAGAGATGATCAGCTGCTTACGAATAGTACAAATGGTTATCGTATCCCTGGGGTCCAATCGCAGCATTCGCAGGGTTGGGCGGGTTGTTGTACTGCCAGTTAATGTCCATGAAGCTTGTGGCGATGTAAGCTATACGACACGTTGCGAATACCGAGAATCTTACGTGGTAACCAAAGACGATCGGTCGGACTTGTATGACGACGATGTAAACTCGGCGTCGATCCCGTACTCATGGGCAATTTCGAGGATGATAGGGACAGCATCCTTGATTGCCGCTACAACTTGACGATTGAATGAAGGAGACGAACATGCATCATTAAGAGCGGCAGTAAAGTTCGTTGTTGTTGACAGAGCGACGTTCAACGACATGCCAGGAACCGGAATTCCAAGAGTGAGCTCCACAGCACGAACGGTTTGGACAAAGTTGACCTGGACTAGAATACAAGGACTGGAGTCCAGATGGATCAATACACATGGCGGAACGTACATTCGCCATAGTCCGGTGTCTGCGTAGCATCCATGATCGGCTCGTTAATGGCCTCGATGGCGAAAACACTGCGAAAGTTGGGATCGAGATGTGCGAGCGATGTCATCACAGCAGTCCAAATCAATGCACGGTGATAGTTATAGGGTGTCTAGTAGGGAGGTCGTCAGGTCGTAGTATATATGCGGTCATGCGTACTGACATAGAACTGAACATCAGTGGTGCAGCTACCATGTACTCAGCTTCGGTGAATTTGGGACGTTAGACCACGTACTTTCCAGTGAATTGTTGCGAGGCTGTCTGAACGCCTGGCAATGCATGGTGATCCAAAATCACCTCCATTTTAGCATCTTGCAGCCATGGTAAGGCACGGCGCTGTCAAATCGGCTCATGTTGAAATTCTGGGACTAGTTTCTTGCTCTCAAGTACATACTAGGTATCCAAGACCTCCGCGAGGGTACGCTTCTGTTGGGCGGTCTACGAGTGCTTCAATGATCCAATATCCGAGCTGAACGGTCAATGATTGTCATTAAAATAGAAGAGAATGCGGAGTTGCATCCATACCGGGACTCGAACTGTGTTGATCCCATATTCTCTGAGTTGATTGACGTGGGTTTCGGTGAACCAGGTATCCCAGTGTTGCGCAAATTTCTCATCAACAGTGCGGGGATAGGCTTTGGCGTATGCACTAGGAACGCGTGAAATACGAAAATCACGTCGCGCTGTGGTACAGGTTCCAGTTTCAAATTTCAACTTACAATTCGGTTGAAATACAATCTGCACAATTTGCACACGATTCCCCACCCATGTTCAGCCATTCTGAAGACAGTCAAGACGAGCAAGCGTGATAGTGCAACGGGCGCGCGTACGTTGTGGGAGCATCCACGCCTCGAGCACAAGCCTAGGCCGACGGGATCAAGAGTCGAGCGGAAACCGCAGTTGAGATGCACTGACCATGAACCCAAGTTTACACCATATATCTTGTAGTCTGGCAGTCCCGCAAGGGCATACGAAAAGAGCGTCGACGACAGGAACAGCGACAAGCCCAACTGCAGGTTCCTCATCGTGGGATTTTGAAGAAGTTGGAATGTGGACCAGGGAACGACATTCACGGAATTGCTCAATATTTATACTGATCCCGATCGGAAGTAGAGTACCACATGAGTGAAAACGCGACGACAGCAGCACGGCGCGTCCGCTGACCTGTCTAAGCTATTGATAGGTCGATGCAGACTTGGACCCGTGCTGACCCGTGCTTCGAACTGAGCTGAGTAGCGTCATATTCTGTTGGGGTATATGTCATTATTGCACAGTGCCTGCAGTTGAACGTTGAACGCGTCGAGATTTTTAGTGTCAGAAAATCTCGTAGTAGGCAGACAGGTGCAAAAAAATAAAGCGGTTTGGGGATACAAACAAGGTTCATATCGATCTAACCGAACCGATTAGGTAAGTGACACGTTGGATGGAGCCACCTTCCTCGGTCCGCCACAGCCTGTAGTGTTCTAAATGCTAAGTCATGCGCTGGCAGTGTGTGTTCCTCCACATCACAAGATCACGCTTAACCAATTTTTTTTTATTGTCAAGGACACGCCAGTGGGGTCTGCCTCGCCTGTTTCAAATAAATCCAACGTCCATACTCACGTGCAGTACAAAGTGTTGTAATGGATGCATAATTTAAAACCCTAAATTTTGTCACCTACTACTTGTTAAACCAAAAGAGGTTCAAGGCATTTCGTGATCCCACTTGGATCCCGCGGCAAATTAAAGGTTATGATACAGTGACTAGAATAAACCTTGTTGTATCCGAGAGACTACCTCACCGATTAGTACTGCACTTCCGGCGCGACCTCCGAGCCAGTTGATGAGTTACACGCTTTCACAACGGTCGGTACTTGTATTTCGCTTTGCAGGAAATCTGGGAACGGGATATCTGGCGTCCTCACGTTGAGCTATAGATGGCTAGTTCTGATTTCGAATCAACTTCTATTGATGGGCGGCGGTTCTACGTGCAGATAAGACGGGGGATGCTATCACGGGCAGATGTGGCGGGGCGGCGACCAGAAACTTTTGTGCCCCCCCCCCCTGGTAGATCCTGGGGTCAGCGCGGGATGTCCATTTTTCCGGTTCCGTCCGACCGCGAGTATACCGCCGTCGATGTATCTCCTCCTCGCGCGGCTGAGGTCACCGCCGGCGCATATTCTGGAGTGCCCAGCGGGTGGGAACGGGTTGACGAAACGGTGGTCACCGCGGGCCAGATATACACACAAACTCGACTATCAGCTGGAATAGCCGCAGGTCCCATGAGGTGCATATGCATGGCTCCTCGGGAAGTTCAACGTTCAACCCCGATTTGTGATTGTGGCATTGACAAAGAATACGGGAGTTCTTCCCGGCAGTCTGAAAGCCTCACGCACCTCACAGTTCCATGTCTGAGTAGGTTCGTCAGGTAACCAGATTGGCTGCCACTGCCAGTCAGTCCAAGTCTTGGGCCTTCCAACAGAGCTCTGTTGTGCAACCTCTATTTACGCCGATCGAAAAGGTTGAGCGTCTTCGCAAGATCGAGTACTAGCCCCTAGATAAGATGCCTCATACATGGAGGAGACCAGGAGTAAGGGGTTGGACAACGTATATACATACCTGGGTGGCCTTCAAGAGGGCGGGAAAGTGGCAAGGAGTAACCTAATAATAAGCAAAGTGAACTGGCACCTGACAAATGCTCCAGAAACAGGAGCGAGCTTGGAGAAATGACTTGGGACTGGAGGTCTGAGTCTACTACCTACAATATCAGCGTTTGCTCTTGATATAATCGATATGGTTGATGTCTGGCGAATCCCTGATCGAGCTGAGAAGGGAATTTGAGGGCTTGCTCGACGAACTGAAGGCGCTAGATGGGTCTCCTGAGTCCGAGTCACGTCCCAGCACGTAAGCGACGACAGTCTCCTTCTCTTCATCGTCAGATATGAGGAACGGAGGAAAAGACGATACACAAGTGCCCCACTCGGAGAGCTCCGTGAAAGGGGAAGCGAAAAGCAGTGCGTTGGGGCCCGTGTCTCCTGCAGCGAAGGAACCGAATGCGCAATCGCAAGACTTTCCCGAGGGCGGGTTGGCAGGGTGGGCAACCGCTATCGGCGCGTGCGTGCAGATGCAACTATCCTCATGTGGTCCTCGACGTTCCTGATGACTCTTGAACAGATTTCTCGTCCAGTTCTGCACGTATGGGTGAGTTATATAAGCGCTAAGCGTAGCGGTTTCTTTTTCGAGTCCTTACGCGATCGTCTAGGTACACGATTTCATTTGGGGTGTATCAAGGTGTGGCGGTCACCGTTCTATCGAGATGGATCATTAACTCGAACCTCTAAGATTTCTATGCTCAAATGTACATCACCAACGAGACATCCTCCACCATCGCGTGAGTCGCCCAGCTTGCGATGGTATTCTCCCTTTCACTCGTACTTCATAGATGGATTGGAAGCACAAATGCATTTCTGTTCGAGATATGCGGACTTTTAGCTGGCAGGATGTACGATCGTGGCTATTTGTGAGTCCTGGCACGCGGCAAGTCATTATCCTCGTTTCAACCTGTCCACAACTAGTTATCACCTACTTTATGGGGCATCTCTGCTGCAGGCCTTTTCCATTTTCATGCTTTCACTGGCGCGTCCAGACAACTATGTTCAGGTGCGCATACACGATGTAAATCATACACTGATTGACGGGGACGCCAAGATCTTTCTCGCTCAAGGGATAGCATCTGGATGTGCCGTAGGGTTGTTGTACGTCCCTTCCATGGCAGTCTTGTCCCATCACTTCGACAAGCGCCTTGCACAAGTCATGACGTTCGCGTCCTCCGGCGCCTATCTCGGTGCAGTGGTGCACCCCATCATGCTGAACAACACTCTCAACGGCCAACTCGGTTTCGCAAAGGGCGTTCGCGCCAGCGCCGGGCTCATCAGCGGGCTCTTGTTGATAGCCAGTCTGTTGATGAGAACAAGACTGCCGCCTTCCGAGTCTCGCGCAAACTTTCTCGTTGCCGCCAAAAAGTGTGGCCGAGATAGTGCGTTCATCTTCGGGTGCCTTGGGTGAGTCACGGCTATCCTGCATAGCACCTATCTGACTGGTGTGCATAGCCTCACCATCTTTGTCGTAGGCTTTTATTATCCCTTGTTTTATCTCCAGCTCGACGCCGTGAGACACGGGTTGGGAAATACGTTTTCGTTCTACTCAGTTGCGTTTTCTTTCTTCATCTTCATCTATTTGAACCTGAGTCGACGACGGGATAACAGCTCGTGATCATGAACGCCTCGAGCTTCATCGGTCAACTTAGTTCGACCGTCCTCGTTGGATACCTCAGCGTCCCCACCATAGTCACCATCGCCACATTTTGCTGCAGCGTAACCCTCTTTGGGATGATCGGTGTGCACACGGTGACGGGCGTCGTCGTCTTTGGAGTCTTGTATGGTTATTTCGCCGGAATATGTACGTCTCCATGTTTGATAAACTCG
>JBBPSL010000371.1:0-17096 GCA_038093555.1 Butyriboletus appendiculatus | reverse complement strand
AGGCATGTCGATGTGGTGGGTGTCGCCGGTGGAGACTGTGCGCACAACCCAGTTCAACCACGCTTACTTCAGCCAGCTATTGGCCCACTCAGCTGCACCCGGGGTCTTTTCCTGGCTGTCTCCGAGGTGCGACTTTCAAAATTCTGTTTTCCACATACTTATGAAAACAGCTGTAAAATAGATTAAAATTTCACATAAAAGGAAGGTGTGCCGCAATGCCGAACGCCATGTAAAGGGTATTGGCAATCGACCACCCTCGAATAAACCTTAATTTGAAGAGCATGCTGAACCCCCCAAATAGATTATTTATATGTTGAGCAACCCATTTCTGGCCACTCACACCAGCGCTCTTGCTTATGTCAGCAATTTGCGATTGTGATCGTGAATCACTGCCACTCACTCACACTCACGACAGCCTATAGTACGCTATCGCAAAGTCACACCAAGCCATGGAACTACATCCCAACAGTTTCCAGGCACGTTTTTCGAGCACGTCGACCTCCATTGTTGCTCAGAGCTTGGGTCCACTACAACGGCATGTGTCACAGTGGCCGCATGGTGACACTGCGACAACAAAAATTGATAACGATGGTATGCAGATTTCGTTGATTTGGCAAGGGACTCCCGTTAAAAAAAAGGGCCAGCAGGGTTGGAACACATGCAACAATGAGGTCCCTGCTGTGTCCATTCCTCGTCACAGGCTCGGGAAATGTGCTGATTCCCCCCAAGTAAGTTTGTTTGTATTCTTTGACAGTCGGAGCTCACCCAGGCTACCAGCCGGGAAGGGTCGGTGATACACATAACCCATAAATACAGAGGGATGTGCATGTGGTGAGCCCAACCACAGTTCAGGACCTCCGCCATCTAGCTTACTAGTGTAATGTCAGACAATCTGAACCGGGCGCACAGTCCAACTCCAAGTCAGCCATCCGATCTACATTATGACGAGGCTGGCAATCCTTTCGTCCGTGATGAAAATGGCATTTGGATTCCGCACCGCGGGTTCGCTGTGGTATGCACAAGTATTTTGCACGAGTTGGTGATTTACTGACTTGTACTTATGCTTTCAGCCTCTCGATCAATTGGTCCATCAGCCTAGCGGCATGTTTATTGGGTCGTCTGTCCGTCCGCCTGTACCAAATTATTGGGCCAGCAACTCGGCCACTCATTCTATTGAGGTAGGCTCATCGCACGACCATTGGGCTGTGCTAATGTTTGTTCAGCATACAAGTTGCAACCCAGGTAGCCTGTGGGCGTTATCAATGCCTGCTTCATTCCCGGCGAAGCATACTAGTGCTAGTAATGAGGACACTGCTGCCATCTCGATGCCCTCTCCTAGGCGGAACCACACAGATCCCACTGCTATTCCCCTTCCACAGGGCGGTGATGATGATGATCTTGTGGTGCCCCATATGATTGCTCAGGCACAAGGCTATGTTCCATCCCAAAAGGTTGCAGGCGTACGTCGGGCAGCCAAACCCAAAAGCAAAAAGGTAAAAGGCAAGGAGAAAGAGAATGTAGAGCCAGAGAAGCCGAAGAAGCGATCTCGCGTGATGGACTTGGATGACGATGATGAACTCCCTAAGCCACCAGTTAAAAGGGGTCGTCAGCAGGGGGCCATTAATTACACTGTCGCTGACACTGACATGCTACTGGACTTTGTCGAGGAGGAACTTCCCCTTGGTCAACGAGGCTGGTTGGCGGTTACAACAAAGTTTAACCGATGGGCTGCCAAGTCAGGTCGCCCCGTGCGTAAACTGACATCTCTTGAGATGAAGTTCAAGCAGGTGTGTTGACATCCATGCAGAAGATATTGTACTAACTGCTTTCTGTAGCTTGTGAAGACTACAAAACCGACTGGAACTGGTGTATGCCCATCCGAGATCAAACGCACACATCATATTGATGGTCTTATCAATGAGCGGGCTGGCACTCGTGATCTCGGTGATAGCGACTTTGATGATCATGAAGGTGACCATGACAAGACTAACCCACTGAGTGATGGTGAGGATAATATGCCACCCGAACCCCGTACAGCTGTGGCTCGATCCTTCCGAGATGAAGCACCACTTCCGCGCCGCACCACTCGTGGAACTGCAGCGGTGGACTTGCTGAATTCTCTGTCACACTCACTTGATCCTGTAGTTCAAAGAGCTCGCGATGAAGATCGAGCAAGCCACTCGCTTGCTACCACCCAGCTTCTTATGCTTTCACAGCAGCTCCGTGATGCTCAAATGTCCAATGACAAGTTATGCGGGCAACTATTTGATTTACACAACCAATTGTATGAATCACAGCGTGCTGTTGATCGTGCAGAAATGCGTATCAAAATGATGCATAACAATCGTCCGCCCATCCGCATGTACCATAATCAACCAAAGCACAAGCGTCAAAGTCATCGATGGTTTGCTGATGGAGGCGAGGCACATGCTTGGCTCTCAGATGATGATGAGGGTGACACGGAGAATCCATGGGATATGATTAGCAGATACGAAGGTAGGATTTCGAACATCAACCTGTTAATTTTATTGAACATGACTAATGAACAATCATAGCTGACGAGGATCCCAACAAGCCTGGGCCGTCCACCGTAAATGCATGCAGGAACACACCGGAGCTCTAATTGCCTACTCATATTCCAAAGCTACATGGAAACGTGCAACCCTATCTTTTTTCCTTTGCTCCGAAAATAACATATCCTCGAATCCTGTCCATAGCTCAATATCTTCACCTGTATGCTGCCAGTGTTGCATGTATACTGTACGGATTTGATTAATACCGACTTTGAGTGTTCGAAGATTATGAAGCCGCAGACAGGTCTCAATCAGATCACCTCGTGCAGCATTGTCATTACAGTCCAATGGCATGCGGAGCCTCCCAAATGAGCCCTGAATGGCATGCATTCCCCATTCAGCTGTCTGCCGATATGAGAGCAGCTCACGATTGAATGCCATTGCTTCAGCCATTTGCTCGGGGGTTCCTCTGATCCGTTGACCATCTTTCAATGGTGCTCGGATGCGTCCTTTGATGTTGGCCATCCCTTGTGGAAATGCAGTGTCTGCAACAAGGTAATAGGAATCTGGGGTTTGGGTGCATAGGCTATTGTAGATTGGCTGTGCAACACGAGAATCATGCCAGCTTCCTGGTGCATTTGTTCGTGCCGCAATAATTATACCTATTTTTTTCCTTAGCAACCAGCAAATTAACAATGAAATGTATTGTACCTTCGGATGAAAAGACAATCACAGAGCTAATAAAATGCTCCGAGAGCCAGCCATTGTATGTGGCATTCTCGATCTCATCATCATTGGAGGTTTGGACAGGAAGCTTGAGGCCATCTATGCTTCCAAAGGTGCCATCAAGTCGTGGATGTCGTTGTACAACAAGATTTGACAGTTCTTCAAACTTTTCGTGGTGTGGCCAGTGAATTTTAGCCTCCGAAATCATTTTCAGTGTTTCGAGAAGAATGTGAAGTCCAAATCTTATATATCTCGACACAGTGGATGGAATGAGGGCGAAGATCTGCTGGAGACTGGTTTCATTCATCGTGGAGTTCAGGTAATGCAAGACAAGTCCAAGTGCACCCGCAGCATCCAAGGATCGCCGACCTGGTCTCGGATCACCAACGATATTGGTATCAGCACGGGGAATTGGTGTCATGTACCAACTGGCAGCAAAACCAGATGATAATATGTATCCAAAAGTTTCAACATCAAAACCCATTGTTGTGATGAATCCCCTATCACTTTGGCTATCATAGAGAACCTGCCATGGGGTACTTCCACGGGGATTTGGCAGAAGTTGTGAGCGGCAAAGATATATGCGACTCGGATGACGCCTCCGGATCCGTTCCTCTCGTGCTAGCTCGGATCCTGCAATGATCACAGCAGCAGCAAGCCTGTTCTCATGTTCCTCACCCTCTACTAACAAATCCTCTTCTTCGTCTGCTTGACAAGCCGCGATGATCATGTCGTCCATATTGTGAATTGTGTATTGGATGTCCGGTGATGAGTCAAGAATATTTTATTCCATCAGCCTGCGGTTTAATCCATTGCATAAATTTTCTGATTATTTACAATTTCGTCACATATTGGAAGTCTGGTTTATTATATTCCATGGATTATTTGCCAGCGGACAGTCATCCAGTACTCGTCGGACTCTCAGGCTTTAACCACAACTCTACTTACGTCTTCATCCTTTACCCTTAGTCGCCCATCATGTTGAAGTTTTTGTTCGCCCCACTCCTCTTCGCCACTGTTGTCTTTGCACAGGGGGCTGTCATCGGACTGCCGACCAACAACCAAACCGTGAACCCTGGTAGTGACCTTATCGTCCAAGTACAAGTCCCTGTATGTCCCGCCACTCTCCGAATCTTGCTACCCCCGGAACGCCTCGCTAATCGTGCCATTCATTTTGCTTCGCTTTCCAGGACACCTTGACGGGCTCGGAACAAGTTGCTGTCGTCATCGGCTTGCAGTCTTGCCCAAACCGCCCTTGCTCGTCCCCTTCAGACATCATGGGCGCCATCTTGTACAATGGACCGTTTGGCCCGGAATTCCACGAGGGAAACTTGCCCCCGTACCAAAACTTTACCGTGCAGGTGCCTAGCTCCGTTCCAACAGGCACTGCTTTAATTGGTGTGGCGCACGTCACGCTCATTGGGGTGAGTTGATCCGACATCGAGGACAGATGGGATAAGACGCTGACGCTGACTTGTATCCAGGCTGGTTTATATCCGTTCTTGGAGACGCTGAACCGGACGATCACCATCGCGTGAGGTGAATGTCGGTCTGCTCGGACCTGCGCTTATTGCACACAACCGGATACTCGGAACTATTAGCTACCATCTTTTCCAGGACATTTTTTTTCTACGCTACAGCAAGGTGTGGACAGTTACAAGTAGTGTAGCAGAGCGAACGATAATTCGTCACCTCGTAATCACGCTTCGATGTTTGCCTCGCTGGATAATGTCATTTTGTTGTACTCACGAACGAGCGCCAGGTACTCATGATTGGATGTTGCAGTTTTTTTTTTCTGGCACGGAACATCCTTCCTGTCACCTTTCAATCGTTGAGCGACAACAAGCGACCTAGAATTTCAACGTCGTCAACAATGGCAGCCACTGGGCATGGCAACGCGAAGCAAACAAGGCGTCGACTAGTTCCCGCGCAGAACCCCCACTGTGGTTCACACGTCCAAAAAAACGACAATTGCCTTTGCCGCTTCTGAGCTCCGCGGCCTGAATACAGTACTTCCAAGTTGGACATCCTGAAACGAGCTTTGGCGAGTATTTGCAGGGGCGATCTCGCATTAAGTCGTCGTAGCGCGCCACCTTGAACTGTCAGTCGTGTAATAAATTATGAACGAGGCGATGTGGGCTAACGTGGATGTTTCATGCAGGACCTGCAAGCCTAACGTCAACGGTCGACGATCATAATTCCTCAGTCCGCAGCAAATGGAGATAGGGCTGAACGGAATACGTAGAAGAACACGCCCACTTTCCCACGTGGAGGTGAGTGGAAGCTGACGTTTTGCCACTGCCAGTCAGTGTGCACGAAGAACGGCGTTACTAGGTACATATCTGGATTCTAGGCGCACTGTTGCCAGAGCGACATACTGAGCCGGAACTCAAGACCAGCGGAGCTTACAGTCTACGTCTTCTCAGCTCTGATGGACTTTAGGTGCCGCCCAGGATCACAGCGCTCGCCCCGCGATCACATAGTATCGGCCGTGACATTTTTGTCTATGAGTCCACGGGTCGCCATGGTCGACTTTGACATATGTCGTTGTCACGCAAGAGAACGCAAAGAAGACGATTTGACAAAGGCCGCTTTCCAGCCTTCGTGAATAAAATGGCACCCCGAGTCTAGTTATTGAAGCCCAACTTCCAACGTTGCTTCATATTCGTCTTTGATTCGCTGCTTTACAATAGGTCACGTGTAGGACCGACTCCCGCGACAGAATTCGAGGACGCTCTCACGATCGAGACTGGCTCCCCCTGATGCCTGTACGAATTCTCCGCTCAGTCATCTAGCCTGGCTCGAGATTCGTTATCCCTCTGCAGCGCATATGATTCAACGCACACGGCTTTCACATCAAACAATTGACCTGCGTGTGGAGCGAACAAGAAAATCCACGACCCAAAGTGATGTTCGTGCGATTGTCAATCCATTTCTTCTTACAGGTCGTTCCCCATTCCTCGCGAGAAAACGTGTAGGAGAAAACAGAATCACGATGGTTATGCAATGGACTTTATCGTCCTTTCCCCCGAACCGTCTATCTCATGCGAGATCACAGAGACATTGATGGTGAGGGACGACAGGTACAACACGGGCGTGCGGGTACTTGCGAGGTAGCCTGAGGAGTCTCCATTGTACGGATCGTGTATAGACCGGGCTCCTGATCTCGGACCTTTTTCTATCTGCTCCGACCATCGTGGCGTGGGTGCTGCGATCTGGGTGACGATGGAATAGAGGGCTTCTGGAATATCAGTCGTTTTGGAAAGCGGATGGAGCTACGGGTAAAGGGTTTCCCCGTGAGCTGTGTGGAGCGGCGAGCGAGGAGGGGATCACCGTGAGTCTCGGTCATTCTTTGGCTGTGCATCATACGGCGCGCATACATATGCGGCTCTGGCGCGGAATAGCTAAACCTGGTGAAAAGAGTAGGTGCTGATGGCAAGACGGCCCGGCAGCCATTTCGCCCCGTGACGTGACAGATGCCAAGTACTGCGTTGTCCCCGCAGGTTGGCGTGGGCTTGTGCAAACCTCTGGCGCGCTCGCACGCTGCTAGGTCCTCATTCGTCTCCACTCTTCCTCCTACCTTCCACCCTTGGAAAGGCAGCATCACAGTCATCCTCACAATTGGTGGGAAGAGACATCAACGGTGGCGCGTCGTAAGGTATGTCACTCCCCCAGCCGAATGCTGTGACCCTTTTCTCGACGAGATGCACCGACGACGCGTTTTGTAAGTTGTATGCATGTATGCCGTGTCATACGTGGCGGAAATAACGATGCTTAACGATGCTTAACGTGTTGTTGTCATATCTGACCGTTGAATACGACTTCACAGGATAATCCTCCTTTTCCTACTGCGTTTCCAGGGTCTCGTTGGAGTCAATTGAGGGACGTTTGACAAACGCCACTCGATGGCCTTCCTGGTGCTTGATTGACATCATTGAAACGATGGCACAATAATCGGTACCAAACACCGTTCTGCAAAAGAGAAGTAAACACTCGGCACCATCGTCCTTGTCTGATCGTGGCGCTGGAGGGGTAGATATGGTTTCCCCGCAAGAAAGATTTCCCGCACGAAACGAGGACCCCGTTTAAACGTGATGACGAGTGACACGAAGTACTCACAATCGAGCGATGCGAAGGCGACATCAGGGATCCAATTTCATTGGTTCGTATAAACTGACCGAATCCGTCGTCAGGTAAGTATCCTGTATCTTTCGAAACAGGCCAGCCCCGAGTCTGTACCCCGGCCACATCTTTTTCATGGGCATCAGGATTGTTCTTCAGAACGTGCGCGCGACAGCATGGATTATGGTTGTTGATGCGAACGTCAGCTTTGCGACATGACACTCCTGGAGGAAGTACTGTCTACGGCTGCTGAGATGGAGGTAGGACCGCTCGAAAGGGAAGGACGTGGCGTGATGTTTATACCAACTCATCTGAGCTAGAGATTACCTTTTTTTTTTTTTGGATCTTGCCTTTGTGACGTCGGGGTATATGTACCCTTTGTAGGGTTTGCCACCTTCTAGCCTAGGGGATTGCCCCCGCCGATCTTCGCCTAATCCACAATCGTTTTAGATCGCCCTTCGTACCGTAGGCGTGGAAACTGTATCTACGTAACCATGGTGAGCATCTACTCGGGGAGAAGTAAGAACAACAACCTGTAGCTGCTGACCTGCCCACGTATTTTCCCAGGTATGAACCATTTGAATGCTGAGAAGCAAGCAAGGACGGACGCGGGCTTTGCTCTTCGAACCGAACCGTCAACACGCCTGTTCTGCCTATTCGTCCTTCCAAGCACGTTCTTTGACCGTTGGGAGGGAATCGTCAAGCGAAATGACCTTCAAACATACCAGTACCGCCCGCGGGGATGCCAGCGCCACCACGTCCGTATCCAATCGAATGATCTGCTCCGCGGGAACCGAGTCCGAGGGGTCCGATTCGGATGCCAGGATACTGTACAACTTGAACTCTGAATCGAGGTAGGTGTCGATCCTTGTCTTCGTTTCCCAACACTCTTCAGGTTGCCTTGGTCTCCGAGTATATAGATAACAAGACGCAGCCTAATCCTTATGCCCCGCAGTATCTGCCACGTACACTTGGACCGGATGTGTTGCGTCCAAGCGCAGAGACTCCAACGCGTTGTCACGTCCTTCCTGACCACGCTTGGCTCGCACGTCAAAGCAGATTGACACGCGTTGTCCCGACCCCGACATGTATATACATCATACGACGCGTACGTTGGTGAACAAGTCATTCAAAGACCGCCTCTTTCCTGCCCGGGGGTTGGTCTCCGTCTCAACCCCCCCAAACCGGTATGGCTCACCCTGGACAATTCTAAACACGCACGGTTTTTTTTTTCTTTCAGGACGATATGACTATCCTCGCCCCGTGGGGTAAGGCTCGCTGCCGAGGGTCCGTGATGAGACCCCTTTCGCGTGCTCACGACGCATCGGCTCATGACCTCCGTCACAGCTAGAACGACGCACAGTTGCTCAGCGCGTCCCGGACGGATGGCTATTTTTTTAAATCTCCGTCACACCGTGCGTCCGAGGAGGCGAATTCGATTCTACAAGTTCAAGCAATGACTCGGAACCGGGCCCGAGCCTCGTGCGTTCGTTTGGAGGTGGAGGACCAAGAGGGGGACGACCAGGAGGGATGATGCAATACATGGACGAAGTTCGACCACTCGAAAACGATGCACGACGGCACATGTACATGTATGCGTCTCGCCCAAGTGTGCACCCCCCTCTTCCCTTGCCCGGATCTGCACGTGGTATATGCAGGGAAAAGGGAAAAGGGAAACAGGTATAACAGCCATCGACTCAAAGGGCCGTGATGAGTTTCTTTCTTTCGTCGACCGCTTTAGCAGCATCTCCGAACGAGACGAAACGAATTACCCTTGGCCCGAATTCATTTCCACGTAAACCCACGGCCCATGGAACGAATCCGTCCAGATCATCGCCACCTGGGAGAAACGCAGACGTTTGGGAAAGGGCGGAGGGTATTCGTTTTTTCGTAACCATCCCCGCGCCCGTCCTCTAGCTTTTTTTTTTCATTCCCAAGTGTGTCCGGCGGGTCGAGGGCCGTGGTGCAAGACTTGGAAGGATGGATGGCACAGGGAGGTACATATGTACGAAAGCTCCCATCCTGCATGTCCATATTCATATGTGTCCGTGATGAATTGCAATCGACCTTTCTTCACGTGTCGCCATACATAATAAAAAGGAGCCATCGGTCGAGGATGTATCGTAAAACCATATACCACCGAAACGAAAGCGCCTATAACTAACGTAGGTCCAGTATGCACACGTCACACATGCATCACCATCACTCTATGATCCTCCCCACGCACATACGCCAGCCACCCCCGAATCATACTCAATAATGGTGAACCTGTCATGGACGTTGTGTGAGCAGACTCGCAAAAAAAGAGGGTACACGCACCTCCTCCCGCTCCCGACCACGCATGAATGGCGGTTCTGTGTCCTTGTAGTAAATGTCTGTCCAGAGATCCTTGGGGAGGGGCTCGGGTGATTGTTTAGCCGCTTCGACAGCCCGGTCGACCTCTGCCTTGGCCTCCTTGTCGAAATGCTGCTCATGTCAAAATGGTAACGACGGCAATAAACAAAGAAGGGAAAGACCTCAGCGCTGCTTGGATGGGGTGAGATGGGTGGAAAACGCACCTTGAGCTCTTGCTCGGTAGCGAGACCCCATTCCTCGATGTACCGTTGCAATCCACGGATCGGGTCCTGAGTACTCCGCATCCGCTGAACTTCCTCACGCGTGCGGTAGGTTGTACCAGGGTCGGACATCCTATGAACCAAGTCACGTGAGTAACATCATACTAAAGTGCAAAGAATGGAGGGATACGCACGAGTGACCACCATAACGATAGGTGACGAACTCCATGAGGAGTGGGCCGTTGCCTTCAACCACCCAGTTGCGAGCGAACTCGACGGCATGCTTGGACGCGATGATGTCCATACCGTTGACCTGTGTATGCGTCATTGCATCAACGATATGGTGGGGTAGGTGAATGAGGGAGACAGACCTGGATACCGGGGATCTTGTCGCCACGGGTAAAGTACTCGGTGTTGGAGGAGCTGCGCTCGGCGGAAGTACCCATACCGTACTTGTTGTTCTCGCAAACAAAGACGCAAGGAAGGTTCCACAGTTTTGCCTATCGGAGAGCATACATGCTCAGTTTGTCACTCCAAGAAACGGTTGCGAGCTAGTTTACAGACCATGTTGAATGCCTCAAAGACTTGGCCCTGGTTACTCGCACCATCACCGTACATGGCAAAAGTGGCGGTCTTGTTGCCGAGATATTGTTGTGCAAAAGCAAGGCCAGCGCCGATGGGAACTTGGGCACCGACGATACCGTTACCACCAAAGAAGGAAGGGGTGAAGATGTGCATGGAACCGCCTTTTCCGTGGGACATGCCAGTCTGACGACCTAGAAGCTCTGCGAGAACACCTTTGATGCTGCCCCCACGCATGACTGCAAAGGGATGACACCGGTAGGCGGTAATGACGCGGTCTTCGGGGGTGATACCATATTCGAGACCAACGGAGATCGCCTCCTGCAACACGATGAGCAAACTGCCGAGACGAGAAGGGGGAATACCTGCCTGTCCGATGGCGAGATGGCAGAAACCACGGATGAGCTTGGCTTTATAGAGGGTGTCAGCGGCCATTTCCATGCGTCGCATGGTCTGCATGTCTTTGTACATTTTGAGCAGTTGGTCCTTTTGTACTTGTACTTCGAGAGAAGGAGGGTCGCATCTGTAGGTGTGGAAAGAGTCTTGGTGAAGTTTGACGGTGAACGGTTGGGAGTGGTCGGTGATGTTGTCCTGCAGCTGGGTGGTATCCGCCGACGTCGTGATGGTCCGTGCAAACGTAGGCTAAAAAGAAAAAGAATGAGAGTGGGCAAGGGGAGGAAAAGAGGAGAATACGGACGATGCGGCGTGCGATGGAGGGACGTATCCGAGCGAGGGAAGCCATGGCTGCAGGTGAGAGGAAGAGAAAAAGTGTACTTGGGCGACAGAAATTTACCCGCCTCTGTCGGAACTTTTATTTTCCCATTGCAATAAGTGCTGATTATAAAGCACTTCCATTGACATTGCAATTGTGGTTAGAATAGCTTATAATGGATAGTAAACCCCCTTATGAAATGGCAATTAAGTAGCCAATCACCTCCAAAGCATATTACAATACCCATAAAATTGCTATAGAATTGATTGTCATATATTGCAATTACGACTCTTTCATTAGGATTAGGGTTGCAAATCATAAAAGGAAATCCCCGACATCGCGTCGGGTTCTCGCGGAACGAGGTCCCGTGCTACACAGCCACTCATTGCGACGACGCGGCTCTTCTCGCAGACAACTGGCATTGAAATATTGGCTATGATCAAGCTCAGATATTTAGTACCATGTCTTGAATACCTCGTCGAAGGCCCACTCGAAGAACGTCGTCTAATCTTGTACGCTCAAAATTTCCTGCAGATGGAACAATGCCAGGCCGACTGTCGATTTTGGAACTTCCGAACCCACAAAGACGAGATGGCAAGCTCTTTCGGTAGCTGTAAAGTACTGGGCATGAGAGAAGCGGGTCCGACTCGGATACAAAGTAGAGGAGCGGAAGTAATAGGATCTAGACCGGGCTGCGGGGGAGACAGGGTGGCCTAGAACTGGATAACGTGTACATCTCCTGGCGCCGTCTTGTCGTTCAGCGCGAGGACAAAAAAAGGCGGTAACGTTGAGGCAGAGTCCAGACCGTCACCCGATAACGTCGATCATGGCGAGCACTCGTCCATCAACTTTTCATCTGTCGCTGTGTGCTGTGCTCTGTCTTTTTTTTTTTTTTCTTCACTTGCCGCAGCACCGTTCACGCGGCAGCTGGCCGGATGCAAGCCGTGCTCGGCACAAGGGGTACGGGAACGTGCAAGATACCGATACGGACAGTTTACGGCTGTTTGGGCTGAGCTGGGTTTGGGCGACGAGGCTAATAAATCGACTCTGGGACTCGTGCTCGGACGACCTCAGCCATCGCCAGTGACGGTGACCACCTCGTCTCCCCTTCTCCTGTTCCAGCCCAGTCCAGCCCCGTCCCGCCACGCCCCGGCTCACAATGGATCCGCCATCGCAAGGCCCGCCCTACTCCGTACGCCAACAGCTCTTCCACTCCTCCCATCTTCCCCCTCCTTCACAGCTGCACCTCCCCCCCGTTAACGCCTCCCGCTCCAACGTTAATACCCTACCGCCACTCAACTCATCCTCCGCCCGGGTGTCCCCGTATGGCCACCGTCATGCATCCCCGCCGCCCACCTCCTCGCTCCCGTGGCCCACAGCGATGCACCGCACCTCCAATTCACGCGATGACCCCGCCACGAATTCCCTCCATCACTCGCAGACCATTCATCCCTATAACCACCCCGGTCCGAGACCCGCAGAGTCCAGACAGATGAAGCGCGAACAGCTGCCCCCACCACAGCCTCCCCCGCCTGCTCCTCCCCCACACGGACCATTAAAGGACGTAGACGATAACATGCCCGCCACCTGCGACTTTGTCAAGAAATTGTACAAGTACGTGTCCATTGTCTGATCCACCTTTCCGTCTCCTCACGATCGGTGGTCTAGAATGCTCGAGGATCAGTCGTTTGCCCATGTCGTTTCATGGGGCCCCGGCGGCGATTGCTTTGTCGTCAAGGTATGTGCCAATGCTTTCCATCGGGGCAAACCGACACTCGATCTACGCCTCGTTTCTGACATGGTTTCCCAGGACATGAACGAATTTACGAAATCGATCCTCCCTCGCTTGTTCAAGCATTCCAATTTTGCTTCGTTTGTGCGCCAACTCAACAAGTACGACTTTCACAAGGTGAGCGATCATGTATCTGACCATCGGAATTGCCTTTCCCCCTCCCCCCCCATTTTTTTTTTTTTCATTTGCTTCGATAAAACGGGGCGGCATCGAGCGTGCCCCTGCTTCTTTTTTTGCACTCAGGTGGCATGTTCTTGCGATCACCGGACCCCCTCCCATTTTGGGGGTCGCCTCAAGGGGGTCCGCACACTTCATTCCCCGATCGGAATCTTTCTCCCACGTGCTCACACTCTCATCTCCTCCAGGTCAAGAACACCGACGACGCCCAGTTCGGCGAACACTCGTGGACATTTCGCCACCCCGATTTTCACATCGACAGACGCGACGCCCTCGAAAACATCAAGCGCAAAGTACCCACCGCTCGCAAAACCCTTCCAAACAATGCCCCTTCCTCGTCCCTCCGCTCCGTCTCTGCAGGCTCACCAGGTCCCACAACCACTGGCGAAATGGAGTCCTTGCACGCTCAGACGACCACCCTCGCTTCCCATACGAACGCCCTCCAGAATCAGACAACTACCCTACAATCCCAAACGAATACCCTCCAGTCACAGACTGCCTCCCTCCACGCCCAGTCCGCCGCGCTCCAGACAATGTCCACTGGTCTCCAGAATTCTGTCTCCGCGTTACAGCAGCAGATCGCGTCGCTCCAGGCCCAGAACGACGCCTTCCGAGTACAAGTCGGGCGGTCGGAAGACCGGATGCGCGGCCTTGAGCGCAGTTATCGCGACGTCCTTGGTGAGATGGTCAACTTTCAAAAGAACATGGCACAGCAAGACGCGTTCATGCAGGGCTTGATTCAGTATTTTTTAGGGATGGAGGGGGGTGAGTCGGTCACCAATTGAGTTTCTTCTTTCCTCCCCCTTTATTTTTCACGGTTCGTTCTCTTCCTACGTCACACCCGAGTTAGTCTGCCTTTGTGGGCGCCCACTAGCCTTGTGCCTGTAGCCGAGACAGGTTATCAGTTGAGGTCAGGTGTCGGTCCGGGTGTATGCGACAATCCATAGTCGTAAGCGCCTCCATTGGCTCGTGCAGTGTTTGCGTCTCGTTCCTGGCTTACGCTTGGGACCCTGCACGCGCCGGACTGTGGTTCTCAGACGTGGTGTCCCCACGCTGAGTTTCGTCGATTTGGCATGGTCTCGTGCACTTCTCGTTTCGAATTTCCATTCGCGGTCTATCTCCCCCTCCGTTCGCATATACTAAACCTTGTCTTATCATAGCGGCGAAACAGAAGGATAATATGGCAGTACCGACCGGTGCCGGACCAGCTACACTTACCGGCACTCCCTCGGTACCCCAACCAAAAACACCCGTTGTGCCCCCCGCACCCCCGAACATTTCCCACAGCATGACCCCTAGCACGCATCCTCCCCATTCCCTTTTCGCAACAGGTACAGGAAATGCGGCGTCCGCAGCAGCATCGCTCCTTGCTATTTCGCAACCTCAACCAAGTCCGTTTCTGCAACCATCGCCCATAGCTTCACCAGCCCCACCCCCATCGACTTCATCGTCCTCGTTATTGCAAGCACTGGGGCACACGCAAAGCCAGAGTAAAGCAAGCCAGGGCGCCAGTCAGGCTTCACGAAGCTTGAATTCACAGGTGCAATTCTTGCCTGCGCAAGAAGCCCAGCGAGTCCTGGGGCTCGGCGAGCACCCCGATCCGAGTTCGATCGCGCGTGCAAGTCTCGTGCAGATGAACGAGATGTCTCGACGCGCTGAGAGTGGGCTGTCCTTTCGTTCGAGTACGACTGCGAGGTCGCCGCCGTCCAACGGGACAGACGTGACTGCCGACTTGGGCCGAGATACCCTGTCGCGGATATCCCAGATGCATCTGCAGATGCACGATCCTGGGACGTCCGCGGGGGACGAACCCTTTATACTCCCGCCCGATGTGTGGGAACCGCCTGCGCAGAACGCGCACGAGGGATTACAGGTGTTTACCCTTGGGCATCTGTTGCCCCGGAGTAACGTCGAGGATGAGAATGGGAATTGGATGTATCCAGGGGAGGAGGGCGCAGGTGCATCAGGTTCTAGGTCGACAGCGGACGGGGGAGACCCTGTAGGTGGTGGGGTTGGCGGAGAGGACGAGGGGTACGAGAAGGAGGAGAGTCCGGGGCCAGAGGAAGTCGTGCAGCCGACGCCTACGAGCCCATCGGGGGGATCGCCTACCCCACCCTCCTCTTCGACCTCCTCGCCATTGTCCTCGGGTAGGAAGCTACGCGTCCGGCGGTCGACGTTCGTCCCTGGGTGGGCGGTCCCACCGCGTGTGTTGCTCGTGGACGACGACGCGGTGAGTCGGCGATTGAGCAGCAAGTTCTTGCAGGTATTTGGGTGTGCGATCGACGTGGCCGTGGATGGGGTCGGCGCGGTGACAAAGATGAATCTGGAAAAGTACGACTTGGTGTTGATGGTGCGTCTTCATACGCGCGCTCTCGTCTGTCGTCGGGTACCGACGGGTTGACTACAGGACATTGTGATGCCCAAGATGGATGGGATATCTGCCACGTCACTGATAAGGCAGTTTGACCACATGACGCCCATCATCTCGATGACAAGCAACTCGAAACCAAGCGAGATCATGACGTACTACTCGTCTGGGATGAATGATATCCTTCCGAAACCATTCACAAAGGAGGGCCTGCTGGACATGCTCGAGGTGCGTCTGTATCACTCGGTTCCCGGGTGGATCGATGTCTGACGCTCGGTCCTGACTCAGAAACACCTCATGCATCTCAAAGTGATCCAACAGATGTCCAAGGTACCAAGACCGCCGGTGGGCGTACCGCCCTTGTCGGACGAGGGGTTCAACGAAGCGCTCGCGGTAGGCGCCGCGGCTTCATCCTCGTCGACGATGCCGAGCTATGACGACGATGGACGGATCAATCCGCTGGCGGGCATGGGCCTTTCGGACGAACGGTATCAGGCGATCCTCAAAGATCTCGTCAGCAACGAGAACCTGATGGGGGTCGGTGTGTCTGAAGGGTTTTCCGCATTTGAGGCTTTGGAGGTGGGTCTCGACGTCGGTGTCGGTGTGGGCGTTGGCGTTGGCGTTGGCGTGGGGGAGAAGCGGGTGTTGGACGACGATGCGGGGGAGATACGGGACGGAAAACGGGGGCGGTTCGAGATCCTGGATTGAGCCGTGCGTCGTCGGGTTCTTTTTTTTTTTTTTTCCTCTCAGTTTTGGTTGGGTGGGGAAGGGGGGGTGTCGATCATGGATCACGAATCTATCACGGTTTGTGCGTGTGGTATGACATGCTTGGAGTTGTCGACACCGTGCCCCGATGTACAAGTATCCTTTTTTTCGCTACCTTTTTTCTTTAACATGCATTATTGTGGACGGACACATCACGCCTCCCTCATGCCCTGTACGCCTCACTCGAATGTTCTTCGTTCCCCGTCTCTCTCTCATTGTAGGTCGTTACCATAATACGAATCTAGGTCGCTAGTACTCGCTACTGTTGTCGCAAAACGATGCAATCATGATATCGATTTTTATAATCTGGCGCCATTTTTCCGATTGACATTGTTCGAGAGGATCGTACAACGCGGCAGAGCATAGCCAAAACAAATGTCCGCATCCCGTGGTTCGTGCGGGCGATGAGCGGTAAAATACATATAGAGTCGACGACGTACTGTGGAGTAACGATCGACGCGATTCGTAGTACACCATGGGGGGGAGAAAGAAAAGAGAAAGAACAGCATAGCGGTAGAGGCGTTTGTCAAACGTCCGTGTCACGATCGGCGTCATCGCGTCAGAGAGGAGAGAGGGTTGTCAAGTGGTCCGCTCGGTCTGGGCTAGGGGGGCCGAGCACAGCGAGCGAAGCGAGCTGTGCGAGGGGGATATGTGTAGGATGGGTGCCAGATAGGTAATAGGCGATGGGGCGACTGCTACCATTGCCACCTATTTCGTCGGTTGACTCATCAGACCTCTGGCGAATAGGATGAAAAGATTTTCTTAGATCTTACCTGTTTTTATA
>JBBPSL010000370.1:0-17096 GCA_038093555.1 Butyriboletus appendiculatus | reverse complement strand
TTCGTGCTGTAGGTGCCGACGGACTGGGCGGGACAAGGTAGTTGGTATCATAAGGGGGTGCGATGACGAAACGTGGCGGGTGGGTTGGGGCAGGCCGTGGGGATCTCTGGAGGTGCGCCGAGAGGGACGCGGTGGACGGTCTTCGATGGAGGGTCTGATCGCCACTCCACGAATCCCGCCGCTCCGATTTCCCAAAGCCACGCACGCTGCCGTCCTAGTTTGATACGTGGTGGTGACTACCGTTGCTAGTGTGTGTATCTGCGCTGGTGTTGGTGTGGGCGCTGGGGGGTCCGATGGAGGGGGCGTCGGGGCCCAACTTGTCGGACTGCGCTTTGAGCGCGAAATAGCTGCTTTGAGGCTTTGATGTAGATGCATGCTCCGCGCTCGCACCATCCTGAATGGGTGCACGCGGACGACGACCTCTGGGCGCTGGAGGCTCTTAAAGTGCGGGAGAAATCATTTTTCGATTTCAACCGCTTGTAACCGCTTGAAAGGCCGCAATTTGCCGGCGCCATTTTAATTATCGTAGCGGTGCAAGCACCAGTCCCCGACTCCTCCCGATCAATAGTCTATGATTGAACTCATTTTGGTGTATTCAATCAATCAATGGTCAAGAATGCAACATTATATTCAATGGCAGAAATATGACTGAGGCATTCTCTCCCTAACAAGAGAAGATGATGATGGCAACAACAACAAATATTTATAATAGCCATTGATTCACTATCTTTGACAACACCTCTCTTGTCAAGAATGAGACCTCAAAGATGAGGGCAAATGAATGAGTGAACTGCAGACAGGTTCCAATTAATCCAGTTCCTCACACACTCCACACCAAGTTGGTCAAGTTCTAATCCACCTTCACCTGGTAAAATGGTTGTCTGTTCTACATCCAACTGATAACATGCACAAACTGCACATACACTAGGTTCAGCCCATCAAGAAAACTTATGATATTTGGAAAGGCACCACAAAACAATGTCCTTTGTGACTACACATGTCACATGGCCACTCATGTTCATATTGAGCATCCTCATCACATCTTTCCTTTACTGCCTATAAATTTTCTTCATGCTGCTGCAGCTTCTTACAATCAGAGATAGGCAAAACATCCTCAAAACACACACAATCTCAATTCTGTACTCACACTCAAGAACAGAATAAATCACAGACTCTGAATATACACCAGCAACATCAAGGTAAGGAACACAAGACACCAATATATTGTACACTTGCTCACATCCTATAGATGTAACAAAATGAGTATGCTGAACAATGTGATCTACAAGACCTGAACAATTCTTTTGATGAGAGCAAGAGAAGACTTTGGGTCAGCCTGCAGGTGGAAGTTGTCGAGTGCAGGCAGCAATCTTATCAAATGGCACAACCTTGAGTTGATGGACAAGGTTTTCATATGGCAATTCCATCTACTCCAATCTAATGTAGAATTTACAGAGTTGTATATCAGATGAAATAACATTAGTAGGTGATCTCAACACAGTTCCCACCTCACATCCAAACATATCCATATCTTCAAAATGTTTGGAAAGGATGGACAAAACACTTTGTGTACAGCCATTAGGCAATACAAGGTCTTGATATGTATCGATAATAGACAATGGAGCTGTTTTGAGCAATTTTGCATGTATTTCAATCAGATGATGAACAATTGCACTAACATATCCCTTCTTATTGCGAGATGCCATGTCAAGAGACCTGATACTGGCGACCACTTGAACAAGAATGTTATTTGGTGGAAGTGCAAGTTTGTCATGGTAGCTATCATCAGACTGGAACAACCATTGAGAATACTTCCTCACACTCTCATGTTTGTGAATAAACAAAGAACATTAGCAAATCACAAATCTTCTGTACAGACCTGTATAGCAATTTTGAGATATTGTTAATTGGACTTGTTTTCTATTGTGGGGTATATAAAAACCATTACAGAGCATCACAGTGATGTAAATAAAATTTTTATTTTATTTTATTTTATTTTATTTTTTCATATGCTCTGTATTGCTCTGTACAGCTTGTGCAGTGCTGTACAAATAGGGACCTTACTGTAGCTAAGTTGATGATTTGCTGATGAAAAAGGTACACTTTCAGAAATCAGAACTCTCAGACCAGATACAAGAACACAATATGAATATGATGAGATCTTGAAGTACTGCAACATGCATGACATGTCCACACCAGACTGAGATACATAGACAATGATGCCATTGTAAAAAATAAGCCCATCAAATTCAAATGTAAACAGGAATGGGTATGATTTATCAAAGCTTTTTTCAACCAATTGAATGTGGTGTCAAAACATGTGGGATGATAATGTGGATAATATAATGGATCATAGAATGTTGGATAATCATCCATGTCATAAGGAATGTCTAAAGGAGGGCATTCCTTCTTGTCAAGCAAATGAGCATGGCAGCACAGAGACTTCACAACAAACCTGTTTTGAGATTAAATAATATCTCAAAATTTATAGGAGACCTCGTATTCACATATTCAAGCAATGCAACAAATTTTGATGCTGAACTTCTTGTGGAAGGAAATATTTTCCAGCTGCTGAATAAGGGAATGAGCAAAGAACAGTGGGGCATGACCATCACAACCACTGTATATAAACAATATAACAAATACAAACAATAATTTCTAAATCAAGAGTATGACCAGTCTGAGGGCCTTGCTTGTGATACAAATGGAAGAAATTGTGAAATGACCAGACCTCACCAGTAAGGTTGATCAAGACAATAGGCAAGTGGGATTGATCAAGTAGCTCCTAGCCCTCACTGACAATGAGTGGGAAAGACCAAGAGGACAAGACTGAGGTCCTCTGGTGGCTCTTGGGCCTTTATATACTAGATAGGGGTTTACACTTGTGTACATTAGATCTATCGATATGCTATGCTATATGCATGATGTGTGAGGCTAACATGAGGGTAACATGTGTATCAGTACAGCCATAGGATGGAAGGGAAGCTAGACATGAGGAGTACATGAGGTAGACGAGTCATGGATAGGGGCATGAGGTGAGCATGAGGTGATCTAGACTAGGAATGAGTCAAGGGGAATGGCATGAGGCTGCCATGAGGCCGGTGAGTCTAGATCTCTGAAGGGACTTGAGTATTTAGTGAGTTCGGGTATAGGGGTTATTGATAGGAGTTAAATGCGAAAGTCATTGTATAAAAGTGGGAAAAATAGTAGAAATAAAGGGAAAAATAATACAGTCTGTAACAAGTTGTGCCATACATAAATGACTTGCAGTGAGATTCTGCAGAACACATTCAAGATAGATTGTAATTTCCAATCTAGTACTTTCTCAAGATATTAAATAATCAATATTATGAGTTGGTCACATGTTGACTGTGGAAGTGTGCCTGAAAGCCCTCTTGTAGGTGCCTGGACATTTGCATTTGACAGAACCTTTCTCCACTTTATGAGAGTTGGGGATTCTTGACTCCTACAATAGTGGGAAAGAGTTTTCTCAGCCAAATTCATGCTGATTTCAAGCAAATGGACCTGCAGGAAATTTTTACCATTTACCAGATATGATCACTTTGATTATTCCTGTCTTTTTCACATGACTTGTCTATATGGAAAATTTCACTCAAACACATATCACCTTTGGTCAGTTCATAGCACCTCAACATAACACCAGAATTCGAAGAAAAATATACCATCTGCCTCATTGAAATATATAGAATATATATAAAGATAACCAGAGATGAAATTTAAACATTTTTTTTTTTGAAATTTTGAGTGCATGAGAACATGACTTTGGTTATTGTGAATCTCTGGATGTCAACAAGGAGAGTGGTATTTTTTTTGTGAATTCTGGTGTTGTAGTAAGGTGCTGTGAATCAACCAAAGGTGATATATGTATGTTTGAGTAAAATTTCTCATATGGACAAGTCACATAAAAAAGACAGTAAGCTATTACTGTCAATGTAAAGTTCCAATACTGTATATACTTATTATCTGTTTTGAATTCCTATTCACTTGTAATACATTCAATGCTGTGTCACCAACAAAAAAAAATAACAAGAAAAAAAAGTGCATTTCAAATATAATATTAGTAAGCCTTTCAATGCCCTTGTTCTGCTAAGCCTAGCAGTTGACATGTACCGTATAACAGGTTTATAATCAAGCTTCTGTATTTTGTACCATGTCTTATTGATAAGACTTACCTTCCTTCAACCCACTCTCATAACACATCTGAATACCCTGTCTATTATGATTCATTATACTGTATCATTCTTGTGAACATGTGAGCATTTTTGAATCACCCCAAAATTGTTGTGCTTGATTGACAAAAGCCTTGAAAAATAATCATCTATGCTGCACTCAGTATGATATTAAGTTCATTGATTTTGTTGCATTCAATGAAACTCACTGTAAATTTTTTTATGCACCATATTCAAGTCTGTGGGAAAATCTATAGTCTTCAGTGTAGTCACTATGTATGTATTAGTAGCAAGGTAGTATAGTAAATATCTATAGTCTTCAGTGTAGTTACTGAAGAGAGAAGCTATAGTATGAAGGTTCTAAGTACTGCATGATTATGTAATATATGTGGCTGTACTACCACATCTTGTATGAAATCCAACAATATCATGTCTGTCTCTCAAAAGACACACAATACTTTGCTTTTAAAAACTACACATATTGCCAACTTTTATATGACTTGATGTATTTCTCTGGTATACCCACTTTGACCATTGCCACATGCATTGTGCAGCAATTACATAAATGAAATCCCTTGTTAAATACTTTATTCAGATTCTATTTATGAGCAAAACTTATCTTGTTTGAAATTTAACATTCTCACTTCATTTGTTTTAAACCTTATCAAGCTAAAAGGTAGAGTATGGACTAGAGGTGCCATAGCACTTGTTATAGACCTTTTTTTTTTTCTTCATTTCTACCTTTTTTTTTTTTCCAATTTTATACAATGGCTTTTGCATTTAGCTCCTATCTATAGCCCCTATAATCCAAACTTACTAAATACTCAAGTTCCTCCATAGATCTAGACTCACCACCCTCATGCCAGCCTCATGCCATTCCTCTTAACTTATTCATGGTCTAGACCATCTCATGTATGTACAAGTTTCCACATGTTAGTCCAAATTGTCTCATACTTGCCTCATACCCCTATTCATGACTTGTCTATATACCTCATGTATCTCCTTATGTCTTCTCTTTCATTCTATGGCTGTACTGATACACATGTTATCTTCATGTTAGCCTTACCCATTAAGCATGTAACATACTGTAGCATATCAATAGATCTAGTATGTACAAGTGAAAACTCCTATCTAGTGTATAAAAGCCCAAGAGCTACCAGAGGACCTTGGTCTTGTCCTCTTGGTCATTCCCACTCATTGCTAGTAAAGCTAGGAGCTACTTGATCATTTCTACTTGCCTATTATCTAGATGAAGCTTACTGTACAGGTAGAGTTTGGTTGTTTTAGCACTAAGGCTGCCCTTATTACTATCTTTATGTCATATTTTTGATAATCCTGCTCTTTGGTGTGCAACCATTCTGCTGAAGCTGTTCTCCATGAGTTCAATAATATGGATTTTCCATTGATATGTGTACAACACCTTGTCCCTCTAATTTCTATGTACTTCAATAACCTATATAGCCAGGAAGTATTTGCTATACTCCATAGTCCTCCAAATACTACTATCTCTGCATTTAGTGATGACCTTGTTCACAATCCTGATATTGACTGGGTGTGTTTGCTATTGGATAATCTTGTATTCCATTTTCACAAATTGGCCATGGATATTTTAAGTGCCTTGATCTGACACCTACTATCCAATGGTTGTCTATTCACAAATAGCTGTTCCTGCCACAGAACTTGGATTGGACTGATTCAACATATACTTGCTCATACATGCTAATTGGAGTATGCTGGTGCAGTTATTATATATGATATCTATCTAACTTACTATCCCTTTGGGATGACTATGGGTGAAATGAGTACTTATTATCTGTTATGAATTCTTGAACATGAATATGGCCAGATCATAATTGATATATTGACAATATCTTTTTACACATGTAGCAGAGGAGCAAGATATTGTATGGTGCTGCAAAAAGATTGAGGATGTAAATGCAGCAAAGCTGGCTTCCACTACCTATGGCCAAGATTGTTTATCTGTTGTCCCATAAAATATCATATTGTTTTGTCTAAATCAGTATTATGAAGGCTCAAAGTGGACTGAGCCTCTAGTGTGTACTACAGTATATATGGTTAGTATGAGCAAGATGCACAGGCATAAATTTAATGTTGGAATCATTGGAGCTCAAGTTGAATAACCTTCATCTGCAAGATTGGTTCATTATTAAGAAGTGTGTTGTTCAATGCTTATCTCTGAGATTTAACTATAGGAATCCTTGCCTTGATGGCTTGATATTTGACTGTTATGGTGTTCTTTCCAACATGGAGAACACAGCTTGAGTAAATATACTGTATGCTCAGAATATTATACTACATTGTTGAAAAAAAAAAGTTCCTCAATTTATACTCACTAATGATCACTTTTGAAGAAAGCTTTCAACAATGTTTCATGATCTCACATTGTTAATCTTTTAGGAATAGATGACTAGAATGCTAGCTATATTCTTCAGCTATTCCTCCAGCCCCAAATTTGACTATTAGCTAGTGATAGACAATATATCTACCAGATCAAACAAAGACTTGTCTTGATTTGGTCTTATAAGTGAGTTAATAGTTTTAGTCAATTGACTTACTGATTGTTCTTTCTCTTCTGAAGGTAAGGTTCTAAGAAAAAAATTTGGCTTATTCCTAGCTATATGAAGTTTTATTTATTTCAATCTTTGTGGAGATATATTCTGTCTACAAATTAGTAGACTAAAGGATTTTGAGTATCTAGATTTCTTTGGCTAGATTTGGGGGTAACTTATCTATAGTAGACTTATGCTACTATTTATGGGATAGCTTGACCTGCTTTTATAGCAAGTGTTTTGAGGCTAGAACTTTATTTCTAGGCCTTTCTTGTTGTTTGTGTAATATGGTCATATAGCACTTTTGCTATATTAATTAACTATAGGAAATTTCCTGTTTGGGCCACTTATTGTACACTTAATATGGGTTATGATAAACTTTATTTATTGTGTCACTGGAGTGCAAGTTCTGGACAAGATTCTAAATTTTAAATACTAGGTATTCCTAGACTAGATTTATCTAAGATATAGTGCCTTTCTGCTTAGTGGCTGTGTTTCCTTTCTATTTATGATAATAGCTTTCTGCTTTAGTTCTATTACCACTTATGGTATCTATTGTCAGAGGAGCCTTCTTTTACTCTGAGCAGATTTCTAGGTGATCTATTCAGTTAGACTGAGAGATAAATTCTTTCTTGCAGGCAAATCTTGCCTTCTTTTATGCTATTCTACATGAGGCTATGCTAGTTTTCAATTTATTTCCTTGTCTTGAACTATTGGTGTTTCTAGAGGAGAGCATATCCAATTTGGTTTATTATGACTCATGTGAAGTCATAATGACTTATAGTGACTTACAAGGCTGTGTGATGACTTACTCTAACTCACATTGATTTAGCCTATCTTGTTCTGGACTAGCTAAATTTGAGATGTAAAGTGAATGCATATGAAGTTTTGTACTTTTATAGCCAATGCTATAATTGGATGGCAATATTGGCAGCATCCTAATCAAGGCAAGGGTCATGTGATTATGCTGTGCAAGTGTGGGAATAAAGGTACCAGTCACTTGATTAAAGAATAAGTAAGGGTTGTAGCTAGTAAGGACTAATAATAGTGATAGTAGTTGGAGATTTATTCATATCTTTTTAACAAACTATTGGAATTTTCTGAAACTTGGTAGGAGAGTAGGTTTTAGTATAGCCTTTCATATAATGATAAGAAGTTTGATGATATATACCCATAATCCTGCATGATTCTCATTTTGTGTGGATCACTGCAGTTGAATTCTTCTTTTGTATGTCCATAACTGGCTATCCATTTAAACTCTCTGGGCACTTCTCTGCCTTGGATCATGGGCTCAATTGAATCTTGTGAGAGATACAGATGTAAAAAAGATTCCTATCATGGATGGTGTTGAGGGTGAAGAAAAGGTGAAGTTATCAGTTGGATGAGATGCAATTGACATTGAGTAGATATATCTGGTAACATATCCCTGGATATACTCATAGTTTCTACCTACTGTAGGTAGAGATCTGTGGACCTGTAAGGAGTACCCATGGACATTGGGATCCATGGATTGAGAGATATGGGTATTGTATGGATAGGATATGGTGAAACGACCAAACCTTACCAGTAAGGTTGATTAAGACGATAGGCAAGTAAGTATTGATCAAGTAGCTCCTAGCCCTCACAAGCAATGAGTGGGAAAGACCAAGAGGACAAGACTGAGGTCCTCTGGCGGCTCTTGGGCCTTTATATACTAGATAGGGGTTTACACTTGTATACACTAGATCTAACAATATGCTATGCTACATGCCTGATGTGTGAGGCTAACATGAGGATAACATGTATATCAGTACAGCCATGGAATGGAAGAGAAGCTATACATGAGGAGTACATGAGGTAGACGAGTCATGGATAGGGGCATGAGGCGAGCATGAGGCAATCTGGACTAACATGTGGAAACCTGTATATACATGAGGCGAGCTAGACTATGAATGAGTCAAGGTGAATGGCATAAGGCTGGCATGAGGCCGGTGGGTCTAGATTTCTGAAAGGACTTGAGTATTTAGTGAGTTCGGGTATAGGGGTTATTGATAGGGGCTAAATGCGAAAGTCATTGTATAAAATCGGGAAAAATAGTAGAAATAAAGGGAAAAATAATACGGTCTGTAACATATGGTGATATCTGTGGGTTTATACTTGTTTCTTGAATTGGGCAGTGGAGTAGACTTGGGTGCACCTGAATGGGGATGGCTGCTGTGATGCCAGCCTATTAGAAGCTTTTGGCTGTTCTTCAAGAAAGCTGAGATGACACCATTCTTGCATTAAATAGAATACTTAACCAAATAGTAGCAAGTCCTTTTCTGGAGGAAGGGCCTTGAGAGGGGATTTGTATGCAATGCACTGCTACCACAACATCAATGAGAAGATCAAGATAGGAGGAAGTGGTGATGCACCTCACCCACTTCACTACCCCAATTTAAAGGACATGGCAACTAGCTGTGTGTGTGCATGAAAGTTGATTGGAATGGCATTAAACTTCTGTGACTACCTAATCACAGCCAGCTAGGGTATATTCAAGGCTACAGGGAGTGCCATTGCAGGAGTGCATACAGGCAGGCAGTGCTATTATCTGGGGAAGTAGGTATAGGTACACAATCATTGAAAAGGGAGTCTTTTTGTCCAAAAAACTCTTCTAATGCATGAGATCAATACAGTATCTTCTGATCTTCCTGGTGAGCCTGCTTGTACCTGTGCAGATCTCTATGAATGGCCCGACATCAAAAGTTGGAGGCAATGTTGTCCAATTTAGAGCCACTATATATATATAGTACAAGGAATGCTAGCCATGCTGGTATTAAAAACAGAGCTTGTTCAATATATTATAGTAATCATAGATGTAAAACAATTAGGAGTAGATTTATACTGGTGGAACTTGGAGTTACCAGAGATGCTCACAGCAATATTGGCTGTGAGATCCATTGATGCAGAATTTGCAAAGGCAAAATCTATGGCATTAAGATCAAAGGGAGCATCTTTAGATATATTGGGCAACTGTTCTTGCAGTGAGCTGGAGGCAGCTGCATTAATATGCACCTTGTAAATTTGTTGTTTCTTTTTGCAATGCTCTTATAGTAGACCATTTAATTAATAATATATATTGATTTGCCTTTAAATTTAATTGGATATTGATAACATACCTTTTATTTGTGCCTCTATGACCTGGTCTATGGTCTTAGAAAACTCCTTCTTTCTTCTTGTTTTCTTTTGCTAACAAAAACAGCTGACTTCATGAGACTTGATTTTTCAAGCACTAAGAAGCTATTGACAGTTGACTGTACATATGTATATTTTGCAGGTATGGTGGACAATAAACTAAGCAAGCTGAAAGGTATAAAAAAGAAGTTACAGTACAGTATATCAGAAAATGTACAAGCAATTATTGATTATTGATCATGTGACTACCTTGAAATTCTATATTGGCTATTGCAAGCAAGTATGATGATCATTGGATGTCTTGAAACCTGATTCTTATGTAAGCAGTTCCTTGTAACAAAGTGCTTTTATTAGAATGATTTTAAAATAAGTGACCACAATTTAGACTACATTGCAATTCAGAGGCAATAACATTACAAGGGTGTTGAAATCAATCTAAATATGATAGCTTTAAAATCTGGATCTAGATTTCTCTGATATTTGTCTGGAAAGAGCAGATGCAGTTGGACTGGCATTGAGGCCTGTAGTGATGGTGAATCCATGACATTATGTCAATTATATTTCTTTTCCACTCCAATGACAATATTGAGATCATTGACAGTGTGTGTGTCCAAGATGAAGGCAGACTGTGTGAGTATATTCTATATATGTCAAAATAGTCTATTCCTTGTTCTTTACTATCATGTGCTAGTTTGTCACCTCAAAGTCAGATGTCTTTGCTATCTCAAAGGAGGACAAGAAGCAATGCTGGGAAGACAAAGTATGAGGGATTATATTGGACAGAATTATTGATTTTATTTTACCAACTTTTGTACTGATTTGGACTTGGGTTACCCAATTTCTTGATTTTTGATCACTCTCATAATGGAGCCAGCAATCTTTAAATGTAGTCTAGAAATTAGATAAAATGTGGAAACAGAAGTGTAATTTAGATAACAAGGTTGCTAGAAGTAAAGTTGTGATACTTGCAAGGGAAGATATACTTGTGAAAAGTTGAAAAGTTGGTGGATATGATGGCCAAGTCTAAAGGTCAGTTGAAATAAAAAGATTTGTCAAAAAAAATAGTAGGGATATTTCAACTATCTACAGTAAATCAAGTATTGCCCATAATAATACTTGATATATTGGCATTGGTGAAATTATGAATCATATCCTTTATATTGACAAGCAATTAGTGTAACACTTATTTTAGAAATATATACTGATATATAATCAATAAATAACTTTTGAAGTATATGATGCATTTTACTGTATATTGATTCCCTGACTGTTACCCACCCATGATCTACTCATGATCTGCTTATGCCACAAGCAGCATACAATAGTGAGGAAATTGTTATTATGACCAAGTATTATTAGTGTATAAAATAGCTCCATGTTTTCCACTGTAAAATATCACCAAGTTCAATTAATAGATATTGTATTACAAATGCAAGTGCTAAAAATCCTAATTCTAATCAAGGAGCAGTCAGCAAAAAAATACAACTAAGAAACCTGTCTTATCCTAGACAGATTGAGCATTACCACCTGGTTATTCAAGATTGCCCAGTATGCATAATGATCCATTACTCATAAAAGCCTGATATATTGAAAGGTTGCTTGCAGTGCTGCAGAATAGAGTCAAGCTGGAAAGTGAGGGTTGACCACAAAAGGTTTCAAGCTCATATTGACACCAATAATGAGTGAGACCTGTCTTTGAACTACCATGACCTCCAAAAGAATTGCAATAACTAACCCTGATGTGGTGTGCAAACATCCATGGGAATTTCCTGGTTAATAAGGGCCTTCACAGCAAGTTTCCTATTGACTCATGCCTTTGCAGCACATTCTATTTTAGCCATTTCTTGGTCACTAAGGACCTTTGCAGCATGTTTTTGGTCAGCAAGGGCGTTTATGGTATGTTCCTTATTTGATGTTTGACTGTTAGTGTCTTGATCTTCAAAAGGGATGTCAATGGCCATGTTCATCTCAATGAACTCAATTATATCTTCTAACTCAAAGATTTTGAATTCTAACAAGAGAAAATCCAAATCAGTACATGTGAGAAGATAGAAATCAATGATACTTTTTGCTTGCTTTTGTGAATTTCTATTTATGAACTCTGACTTGACCCTACTATTGGATGCCTTCCATTTCTATTGCTTGATTGTATTATTGTTGTTGTTTGATCTCTTTCTGATATTCTCCTTGCTTTTTAGTGTATCATTTGAGTTAAGGTATGATTATTTCCAGTCTGGATACATGATGGTAGCAAGATCATCCAACTTCCAGCCATTAATATATAATGTTGCACACATATTGGCAAGCAGTCACTATAGCATATCACTATGTTAAAGGGGCAAGTCCATTACAAGCAAGGTCTTTCCAAATGCTGCATATTATTGATCAGAGACTCCTGATTCTCTTTGTAGTAAGTGCATCACCATTGATGTTTTCTAAGTATGATGTATTTTCTACCTTGTAATTTGCTAGTTTCTTCTACATCTCCCAGTCAAACTTGGTCCAAAATGTGATGGCAGGGTGTATTGTAGGACTGGGCATTTCAATATTAATATTATTAACCAGAGAATATCTCTTGATATTGGCTAGTAGTGTGGTTGAGTTGTAGGAAATGAATTTGGAATCTATCAGGACTTGATGATCTACTTGTATCTTGAACCAGTAACTCAACAAGTTATAGTATTTCTATAGATTTTTCCATAGAATTAGCATGGTAATACATAATAAATATATATACATCATGAAATCTTGCTTGATGGCCATATTCACAATCTGGAACTCAAGATTCTTGTACTTTTTCTACAATATACTAAGCATAATTTGTATTGAATCTTGTATATATGTGCCCTGAAAAGCTATATCACATTGTATTGTTCAGTTAGATCATAGCTCATATGATTGAAACCAAGAAAACCTTGAGATACAGTCATGGTCTGTGCTAATAATGGCATCTGTTGTGTACTGTAAATGGTGATCCAATTTGCAACATTAGATTTATGTTGAAATTGAAGACCTTTGGTGAACTGTACAGATGTTCCATATCTAAAGAAAATAAGGGAGTTGTTGGTTGATTGAACAGGTATAGTATATGATGAAAAAAAAGTAACCTGAAATTATATAAATATAATTCATATATTTGCCAGAAATTGCCAAGATGTGTCTAGGAGTGTTATTGTAGCAGAAATATCTACTCTACTTTATCTTTGTTCTCATCAGCATCAGCAAAAATATCATAGGTAATTGCAAGAACGGATGCATCCAATCTAGATTGGGATAGTTGGCAAAACTATTCCACTTTCTTATCATTTAATAATATCAGCTGGCTTAAAATCATAGCCACCACACTTGTGATTGACTTGACATCAACAATTGCAAGTTGATTTATCAGAGCACATGTAGCAGCTGTCTGAGATGAAAGTGTGAGAAGATCTTTATTTGGAGTAGAGTAGATCTTGATAATGGTGCCATTATGAAAACACCAATGCTCATCTTGCAAACATAGTAGTATTGTGAAGTATTGCACTTCATCAAGGCA
The DNA here is from genome assembly GCA_038093555.1 of Butyriboletus appendiculatus. Classification (NCBI taxonomy): domain Eukaryota; kingdom Fungi; phylum Basidiomycota; class Agaricomycetes; order Boletales; family Boletaceae; genus Butyriboletus; species Butyriboletus appendiculatus. The sequence goes on along the minus strand of JBBPSL010000370.1, from coordinate 3,648 downwards.
TACCTGGTTATCATACTGGAACTATTGAAAAATACAAGATCATATCAGATGACTCAAACAAAGAAAAATGAAGCCTACCATCATGTTGTGAGATACTTGGAGGTGGTCAGCAAATTGAAGGGACTTACACCAAAAAGCATCTAGGCAGTTTGACCATTTTTAAGTCAAAGACATTTCCACCACTTGATGTGACCAGGTTTGATATGAAGAAATTCTTATGATACTTGAGATTTTTCATTGAATGGAGTTATAAAATGGCAGTCATGCTTTGAAAGCAGCATATAGCATTTCCAAAGTCAACTGCACTATGCAAAAGTCCCTGAGGAGAAGAGTCCAATTTAGATATTGCAGTGAGAAGCCCATTAACCTAGCAACATCAAATACCTTGAGCAAAATTAGTTATGGATGGGATGATTGATGAATTTCCTCACCAAGTTTCCTAATTGTTTACTCCATGGTCTATTGGATATAGGGTTATATGAAATAGAGCTTAGCTTTCTGGTAGCAATAGTAGAGATCCTCAAAGCCTCATTTTCAGTGGCAGAGAAGTAATTGTACAATTACAAAATCTTCAGTAGTACATTACTAAGACATTATTATAGTTATATGACATGATACCTTTTGCAATTTAATAACACTTTGAGATGGAAATATAAATCTTTTAATACAATACAACTAGTATATCTAATGATATAAATATTTTATGAGATTATCATACTAAATATTAACTATTAGTGATTTTACTACTATTTAATACTTTGGAAAATATAGAACTAATGAGATAGAATATACAATATCTTAGCCTTTGACACACACATGGTATTAATAAACAATAATATATTGTCTGTGTAGACATATCCTCACATTATAATGACATGCTAATAACATTATAAAATGATGAGAGTTGATAAAATCCATCTACAAATTCTATAATAATATATTTTACTTGCTAATTAAATAGACTTTATCTGATACTTTATTATACTGTATTTCATGATATTCTCCTTTTTATTCTATATCCATTCTTGTTACAGTATATATATTTTTCTGACCATTAAATAAATGATTACAGGCTGAAAGTGTGGGAAAAATTTGTCAGCCACTATACAGTACATATTATATAAATTCAGCCTCTTTTGCTTTTTTATTTTTTTTCACTTGTCTCTGAGTTGTATTTGAATCAAGAGTTACTCCAGTTTCTAGAGTAAATTCAGGTAAGTTTACACTTGAGTGAGAACATTTGTAAATGTTTTATTTTTACTTTTTTGTGGTTTTAAGTATTAGAATACTGTAGTAGCTTATAATAGTAGTCTTAGTATATAGTTTATTGGAATGAAATGGAATATACAGTAGATATTTTCTTGCAATATCTACAATTTGTTTTTACTTTGAAAATAGATTTGACCCTTATATTGTCATATCCTGTTATTGTCAAAGAACACTTCAATCACAATATAATATATTGTACTCAATAATGAATATAAATTATCACTTACAATAAAATTTGTAAGTCAAGATACTTAATTATAAAAATTTCAGCTATTATTAATGTCATTTGACCTATATATTCATATATACAGGATAGTCATGGCAACCACCTGTTTTCTAATAACTAAGGAGCTTGCAATCAGAAAGACATCAAATTTTCCTGCTATGTTCTACTATTCTGTTTCCATAAACTAGGTGAGGTCCATTTGTTATGAGATACAATAGATACAAGTCAGACCAGGACATGATATTACTGTCAGCATCCCAGATTTGAAGTCCTTCATTCTAAAGTGTCAAAAAGTAATAGATACTAACATATAGAAATGAATCAATATTCTTGGCTTGTTGGGTCCTAGTATAAATCCACCTGGCCAAATGTGAATCTTCTTGTACTGCTTGTCAGAAAAAAAATTAACAAGGATTCATATATGTATATATATTGTAAACTCCTCAATTATTAAAAAACAGGTCGTTGCCATTACTATCCTGCACTCATCAAACTTAGGAACTGGTGCACTATGAGAAATGACCATACTGATATAAATGTTTTTGATCTTTCAGCTGGTGGCTCTGATGCATATGCTAATAATCTAATATATCTCCCTTTTTAAATCAGACTCAATATACATAAGGCATGGAAAACTGAAACAAGCATTACAAACTCTTTACTAATACCATGATTCCAATCTGCCCTATTGTATCAATATTATGCTTTTTCTCTTTTGACACAGCACAACCTATCTCGCAAAGGTCAATTGATCAACCACTTGGTCTTTTTTTCACACATTCCCTTAATCTCCCATATTCAATGATGACAGATATCATGAACCTTGCTATCAACATCAATGACCTGTATCAGAATGCAAGCAAGCAATAAATATGAAAAGCTAAAGCTAATAATAGAAGTCTTGCACTGCGATATCATTGGCTATAAATTTTGGGATGTATGATCATACTTGCTTGGTGGTTAGCATCTGTTCTACATCACCTTGCTTGACAAGGTCACCCCATGTTGGCTTTCTATGTCAAATATCCACATGACCAAAGAGACTATTAAGGATTTAAAATAATAAAGATCAAATTATTGTTTGTGAAATGTAACAGTGCTTGAGGTTGGCAAAGGCTAGTAAAAGCAACACATGAATCTGAACACATATCATGTTCACTCTAGTATATTCTACAACTTTCTTTTTGATAGTATAAAAGCTAAGAATATTAGTATAGGTGGGCAATTCAGAAAAGTTGAGTCAAATAAAACACCAGATTTGTTTATAAGCATTTTAAGATGCATGTTCAAGCATAAGATACAATATATTGAAATACTATGTCAAACATCATGTTTCTTAATAATAATGTGTGCTTGTGGAGGATTGCACATATTAGAAAAATTTTGAAATGCTGGTATGTCCAGATATATATGATCAAGTGGCACCCAAATAATAAGACTTGAGAAAGTCATATATATAATTATCATTTAAATTTCAGTTAGATATTAACCTGACAATTTTACATAATTGTGGTGAAGAAATGAGCTTCCCTTGTTAGATATATGATTTGATTGTCATATATCTCATTAATTATTATTGACAAGGATGAAATTGACTAAAGATGTAAAAATATATGTAAACTTGTGCTTTCTTAGAAAACTTACAACTGGCCGAAGGTGTGGAAAAAAATTGTAAGCCCTAAATAACATATAATGTGGACTTGTACTTTTTCAAACTCTACAATTGGCCGAAGGTGTGGGAAAAAATTGGTAAGAACTGGATAGCATGTGATGTGAACTTGTACTTTTTTAAAGTTTGCTTCAATTGGCTGAAGATATAGGAGAAATTTTTGTGAGCTCTAAAGAACATACTGTATGATATGGACTTGTAGTTTTTGAAAGCTTGTAACTGCTGAAGGTGGGGGAAAAAAAATATAAGAACTGTATAGCACCAGATATATAATCTATCTATCTATCTCTTCTTTCTTTTCTTCACTTTTTACTCTGAGTTCTATCTCAAAGAAAGGGTTACTCTAGTCTTTAGAGTTTTATTGCCAGGTAAGTTCACACATGTGTAAATTTTTTTTTTTTTTTGCTTTGAAAATTTTTTTTTTGGTGACTTTTTATTTTATAAATATTTGTCTTAATTTTATTTGTGCTTTTTATGATTTTTT
>JBBPSL010000368.1:2184-13254 GCA_038093555.1 Butyriboletus appendiculatus | reverse complement strand
CTTATCATGCCCAGGACTCTGGTGATGGCATGCCAGTCATTAACCCCCATGAGGCTTCAGGGTCAATCAAAGATATTGAACTCGTTGACATCTTTAGTAAGAGGCAAGTAAGCATGGCATGGAGGATTTGCTAATCAAGAGTTTTCAGTGAGCCAGTCAGCCACGTTGTTAGCACACAACCATATCTATCCAAATGAAACCCTAATTTACCATGGGTATATTGGATGCTCTCCAATTTGTCCAACCATTGCATTCTCCATTCGGATACTTGCAGCATACCGTCAGATCCATCGAACTTGTCTGTGCTTCTCTATCCAAGCCCAGTGTAAAACACTATGCCACCTCCACAACGTAAGTTGACATCTCTTCCACCACTAACACTACTTATCTGTTAACAGGTACCTTACCGCCCTTATCTTACAACCCAATTCACCATCACATTTGACATATATCTTGAAATCATCCACCAAGTTGAAGAACATTGCCGGGAGGCTTTGAAGCATGATACAGAAAACTGGTGACTGCTCAATGCCTGCCCTGCCTGCTTTTACCACCTCGAAAATGAGCCCGAATTAGAGTTTGACTGGTTGGTCTCTATTGATGGCAACAATAGCTTGAAGCGCTGGGATAAATCCATTTATGGCATCGTGCCCTTAGAGGGCTCACATAATTCCAGAACTGATTTCTGGCTTTCTGAACAGGATGTCAACTGATTTCAATATGAGGCTAAGGTGAAGAGTGTAAGTAATGTAGCTGAAAAAGGTTTTGCTAAAGCTGACGTGTTGGAAATAGACACATGCGGAAGCGACCGATGACACAAATGATTGGAAAACAGAAGAAACGGGTTCTGAGGACATGTTCAACTATGTGCAACGATGGCGCAATGCAGGACCAGAGCAACAGAAGAGAATGGTCTCGATGTTTCTCGAGACTGGAATTTTCATTGCTGCATGTCAACACCGCTTTGTCCTTCTGGTCTGCAACATGATTAAGAGTGGTGAACTGTAAGTCTTCGCCTCTGTGTATCAATATCATCCCTGATTATAGCATTGTTAGGGCGAAATATGGATTAGCGGTTATCGATCACCTTATGTGCGTTTATGGGAAGAACGGCGGTATCGTATATGACATTGGCTGTGCAATGTTGCAGACCCTCGCAACCAACACTCTTGGCTCAAAGGCCCGTGAACTCAACCTTCATCTGATGGTTGGATCATTCCATGGGCATGCACACAATCAGAAGTGCCAACTTGATTGGCACCCAATGTATATCCAAGGCACTGGCCATACTGAAGGCAAAGATTGTGAACACATATTTTCCACTTCAAATGATCTAGCAAGAGCTACCTGTCATTCGAGTCACTTTCACCAGCATCAAGCGATTGAACAGCATTTCTCCTTTTGGAACGAGGATAAGTATGAAGCCCTGTGTATGTATGTCCATTGTTTGTCTTGAGTTCCACCACTCAAACTGATTACTTCAGCTTGATTCATCTGTAATCATTACCAAGAAGCCACAGAGACTATTCACAGGCTGATGAATGAGCTTGCCGTAATCAAAGACATGCTGCAATTGTCGGACAACGATTTTGCGCAATTCCATGCCGAGGAACAAGTCTACCTTGAATCCCTAAAGCAACCTATTATGACTGTTCCGGGTAGGACCAGGCATAGGCTCAAAAGGAATCAAGGACTGCCAATGGTGTAGTCAGTGGACAGAGAATCAAGGGGTTTCCTTGATAGAGGGCAACTGGCCCTGAGCGATCGTAGAAGTCGCTAAGTTGAAGGATCAAGAGGGAGCGCCTACTCAAGAGTAAGGTGAGGTCTCACAGAGGTCCAGAGAGGAGGGTTTAGATTGTGAGAGCAGGTCTAAACTAGGAAACACCATAGACTACTCTGGGTTTTATATAGTCTTTGGAAAGAGGCTGAAAGAAGGTTCTGGAAGGGGAAGGAAGTCACGGAACTCCATAGAAGGAATGGAAGGAGTTCCACAAAGAAGTACATGTAAAAGGGTGCGAGCCAATGGTGTAAGTATCACATGGGAATGTGGAAAGAAGTTGCAGAACACTATGGAGATTTGGGGGAAGGCGTTCTGCAATAGAAGTACATATGGTAATGGTGAAGTCATGGGTCAAAGAAGGTCAAAGAAGGAAAAAGGAGGGGGATCATAACATTACCCCCTGTTTATGATGGAAGCTCCACTGAACATTCAGTCAAGAACACAGTATTCTCCACAGGGTGATTGGCACACGTTTCCATAGGCGACATCGTCGTAGGGGTCAGTTGAATGGGTGATGTCGTTGGGGTCGACACGATTCTCGGCGAGTCCAAAACCTGACAGGCAATGGGAGATGGGCCGTGGGCGCCTAGGAGTGTGGCATGTGGAGTGTGGTGGTAGTACACGTTGAGGAGGAGATGAACCGGAAGATTGGTGTGCGGATGAGGAGGACGATGTGGACGGTGATGGTGGGGTGATGCATCGTCGGAGGGGGCACCGCGTTTGGGTGTGGCCAGGTGCCCAACGAAGACAGTTGGGGCATTGGTAGAACTGGCAGTGGATGCGGATATGCCCGAGATGGCGACATTGGAAGCAAGCTTCATTGTATCAAGGGTGAGCTGTTCCAAGTGGTGATTGTCCCTCATTTCCAGTCCAATGTGCTTCAACACATTGTATGAGATGGAGTTCTTCGGGGTCAAGGGGGGAGGAAGAGGTGGATGGGATCCAGGAAGCGCTATAGTACATTGTAGGGGTGTGATCCACCAATTGCCGGAGGTAGCGGTCCATGTCATTGAAGAGTTCGATGGCTCCCATTTGATGAAGCATATTGACCAGGGATGCTTTTAATTTGCTGACCGCTGGACACATGCCCAACTGGAGAAGGGTAGTATGCGCATTACTAGAAGGGTGGTTGGTCAGGAGTTCCAGTTGGGCAGTCTGTAGATATGCTTTGTAGAGCGAGTGGAGTGGGGAGGCCATGTCTAGGTGGGTGCCGATCATCAACACCATACGGGGGTTTTCGAGGTTTTGTGTGAGACAGGTAACTTCCACAAGATCTGGGAAGTCGTCTCTGAGTCTATGGGCATAGATAGGAAGGTCAATGACGACGATGGGACCAGGGTTAGTTGACAAGGAATGACAGGTGAACTGCTGGGAGAAGATGGTGAAGGAGAAGAAGGGTGAGAGTAGTCGTCAACAAGCGTCGAAGAGAAGGGGATTGATGAAGGGGAGGAGATACTAAGAGGAGGAGAATGGCGTTCAGGTAACGACAGTAAAATACCGGAATGGGGAGAAGAGGTGGTGGGAGAGGGGATGAGGATGGAGATCGAGTCACCGTCAGAGTGGTAGGTGATAGTAAGAGGAATGGTCATGTCTTGTTGGTGGATGCAGAAGAAGATGCGGATGAGGGGAATGCTTTGGGGTAGTGTTTCTTATAGTCAAGGAGAGCGGACTTGGCATTTTTCAAGTTGTGCTTGAATTCCCACAAGTCTTCTTCTGCGGAGTACCCTTTCCATCTGATCAGGAAGGAATGCTTTGACGGCGTTCCACGATGCCATAGAATTTTCTTGACTTCATATTCCTCTTCATCTTCAATCAGATCGGGTGGGGGTTTTGGGAAGTGTTTCCCATAAACTGTGTTTTCTTGGCAGGGGGAGAGAAGGGAAGCATGGAACATGGGATGGATCTTCCATGTCTTGGAGAGTCAGAGTTTGTAAATGATTGGGGATAGGACTTCTGTGACAGTGAAAGGTCCTTCCCATTTGAGTGTGAACTTTGGGTTGGTGACGTGGCGTTTCAGATTTTGGGCTTCTAGCCACACTTCCTGTCCTTTGATGAAGGGGGTGAACGATCGACGAGTACAGGCGGCCATGACTTGTTGTGCTAGTTCATAAGCAGCCAGGGCTTCATCATGGGCGGCCGATAGTGCTCTAAGACGGGTTTCCACTGCGGGGATAGACATTTCGGGAATTGCCATGGGAAGGGCATGGGGTTCATACCCCATGAGGAGATAGAATGGTGATTGGTTCATGACAGAGTGGGGGCGGTGGTTGTGTGCGAATTCTGTGTGGGTAATAGAGTCAGCCCATGAGGTTGGGTGATTGCCACAGAAGATGCGAAGGTAGGTCTCGATTTCCTGATTGACTCGTTCAGTCTCTCCATCAGATTGAGGGTGGTATGCCATGGAGAGAGATAGGTCATACTTCAGGAGTTTTCCGAGTTCTCAGGCGAAGGCAGAGGCGAATTGGGGTCCTCAGTCAGAGATGATCTTATCGTAGAGGCCGAACCGCTTGTAGACTTTGTGGAAGAAAAGGGTTGCTATTCCTTCTGCAGTGGCAGTTTTTAAGGTGGGACAAAGAATTACCCCCTTCATAAGCCTGTGGTCGACCATGACCAAGAGTGAGTCAATGCCGGAAGAGAGAGGGAGATCTGTGATAAGATCACACGAGATCTGGCAGAAGGGGAGTGAGGTAGAGGAGCAAATGGGAGTGAGCGGAGGGATGGTGAGGTGGGTGTTTGCCTTGCATCGCTGGCAAGATGGACACCCCACGATATAGGCACAGACGTATTGGGCAAGGCTGGGCTACCAGAAGTCGGAGGAGACAAGTTGGCGAGTTTTAAGATAGCCAGGGTGTCCCGCTGAGTCATGATCGTGGCAATGGTGGAGGATGGACTGGCGGACTATTTCATCAGGTGGGACATACATGCGGTTGCAGTAGGTGAGAGTGCCATTAGTGTACGACCAGTTGGAGAGGTGGGCACGAAGGAAGGTGGGAATGTCGGCATCGACGGCTTGGAGATGGCAGAGGACAAGGGGATCATTGGCAGAGGCGGAGGTAATGGCTGAGGCCAAGGTTGTGTTGATGAGTGATACAAAGAGGGAAGGTGGAAGGAGGGTGACGCCTTTGTTCTCAGGCATGTCAGAGGAAATTAGGTCAGGGCATTGGGAGAGGGCGTTGGGACCAGCCAGAAGACAACCGGGAACATGGACGATTTTAAGGTCGAAGTCGGCGATGTCAAGGAGCCATTGGGCTTGGCGACGATTCAGGTTCTGAGGTGCTCAGAAGTAGGTAAGGTTTTTATGGTCCGTGAAAACCTGAATGGGGAAGGGGAATCCGTGAAGGTAATATCGCCAAGCTTTGAGGGCTCGGATGACGGCAAGAAGTTCTCTGTCATAGATGTCATAATTTCATTCAGCAGGGGAGAACGAAGCCGAGAGATAGGAGCAAGGGTGCCAGGCTCCGTTTGTGTCAGTCTGAAGGAGGATGGCGCCAGTTGCAAACCTGGAGGCATCGGTCGCAATGGCAAACAGGCCAGGAAAGTCAGGGAGATGTAGAACCAGTCTGGAGAGGAAGAGTGTCTTCAGTTGCTTGAACGCGGTTTGACACACAGGGGTCCAATCCCACAAGTGGTTCAGTTTCGTGAGGTCAATGAGAGGGCGTGCGACGGTGGAATAGTTGGAGATGAATTGATGATAGAAGTTGGTGAAACCGAGGAAGGAGCGTACACCTTTAACGGAGGAAGGGGTAGGCCAGTTGGCAATCCCTTCAAGTTTGACTGGGTCCATGGCAATGTGGTTGGGGCATACGATCATCCCGAGGTACTCCACCTTGTCAGTGGCAAAGGTGCACTTTTCTAGCTTGAGGTGGAGGTCGAGTTCGGTCATACGTTGGAGAACTCGCTTAGTGTGTTCGGTATGTGTATCGTCGTCAGGGGAGAAGATGAGGAGGTTGTCCATATAGATGACAAGCCATCCTTCAGCTATCATATCCCAGAACGAGTCGTTCATGAAACACTGGAAAGTGGTGGGGGAGTTGCACAGGCCGAAGAACATCACAGTTGGTTCGAAGAGGCCTTTGTGGGTGACAAATGCTGCTTTCCATTGATGTCCGTCCTTGATACGGACATTGTTATATCCCCATCGAACATTGAACTTGGTGAAGGTCCTTGCTCCCCGAAGTTTATCCATGAGGTTGGAGATGAGTTGGAGAGGGTATGCATCATGGACAGTGTGTTCGTTGATATACTGGTAGTCCTGGCATGGACGAAGATCTCCATTCTTCTTCTTAACGAAGAAGAAAGGGGAGGCTTGGGGAGAATTTGACAGGTGGATTTTTCCCATCTTGAGGTTGTCGTCTAGAAAATCTTCTGTCACCTTCTGTTCTGTCGGTGAAAGGGGGTACACTTTTCTGATCTTTGGGACAAAGGATTCGTTGACGTTGATCTCATGGTCATACGGTCGCGACGGTGGTACATGGTCTGTTGCTTCTTTGGAGAAGACAGATGCGAATGCCAAGTAATCCAACGGAAGGGTTGGTTTCCGTTTGGCCTTCTCTGCAGCTTCAGCGAGTTCGGTGGTGATGGTGGTCTTTGAGACCTTGGCTGCTGTGACATATTTGTAGCAGCCTTGGATGATGCAATGAAGGACATGGTTTTCATTTGCACAGCGTAAGTATTGTTGTTCATCCGTTTCTTTTTGCAGAAAACCATGAAGGTGGTAACACGTAGTCAGGTTGACGTCAACATGTCCAGGCGGGGGAGAGTATGTCGAGGGCAAGGGTTTGCTCCTGGTTTTGTAGAGTTTGGCCGATTGGTCTCGATGGGATTCTAGTGTGAGTTGCCATGTTTCCCAATTGATGTTTGGGTTGTGGGCGCATAATCAAGGCTGACCGAGGATGAGGTTCTCCTTAGAACAGGAGATAACATGGAAGGTGGTACAGAGTTTGATTCCTTGGACATTGAGGAATAAGTCGCAAGTGAATTTGATTATTCCATTTCTGTTTAATGACCCATCGGCGTTTCACACTTTCAGGGGTGGCGTAAGTCAGTCAAGGGGAAGACGGTTTCATCTTGTGAATTGGTAGTTGATGCAGGAGATTTCTGCACTGCTAGCGACAAGGGTGGAAGTTTCAACGGCTTTCTTGTCATGGGCGGGAATGTACAACGAAGTGGGGATTCAGATCCCTTGTGATTCAGATTGTACAGTTACATGAGCAAGAGAAGGGGAGATGTGCATTGAGTGCGTTCCCCGAGCTAAAACCCACAGTGACATTCCCTATCATTTCATTGTCTGACCCATCGGCAATCTCTTCGATCTTTGTCATCACGGTCTTCACCTTTTTCTCAGTAGGTTTCTTGTTGGTGAAGATAGTGCATGCAGAGGTAATATGACCAGGTTGACGACATCGGAAGCAGAGCTTCTTGTCGAAGCATTGCTTGCATTCTTCTGGAGTCATCGTTGGGACTGAGATTGCATCGACGTCCATGGCATCAGGATCCTTGGTTCTTGAGGAAGCTGAGGGGGTGGAGAAAGAGTGATAGGCGAAGGGTTGGCAGCTTCGCTTTTTGATCTCGGCAGCCCGTTCCCATTGGGTTTGGAAGTGGATTGCTTTTGTATACCACTCTTCAATCTTGGCAGGTACAGTGTCCATTCCCATGATCCGTTGCATGAGGAGGGAGGGGATACCGACAGAATAATATCCAATGAGGACATTGTGGTCAGAGATTGCAGTGATTGCAGCGTAGTTTTGGAATTCGGAAGTGTACACGGTGAGGGAGGGGAAAAAGGAACCGTCCCATTTCTTCTCCATTTGTTTGGTGGAGAGCCATGCGATGGCGTTACCAGTGACGTCCTTATGTTTGAAGGCCTTCTCAAATTCAGTGACAAAGTCTTTGAAGGATCTAAGAGTGATGACTGTCCCGACGATGGTACTTTGTTGGAACGTGGTCGCCCAGGTTAAGGCGGCGCCTTTGGTCATGTAAGAGAGTGCGAAAGTGATTTTCTTCTCATCCTTGTCATACACTTCTGCATTGACATAGAGGTAGAATTGGACAGTGTTCAGCCATTGGACGGCGGCGTCGTAAGACCAGTCATAGTGTTCGGGGGTACTGATACGGAGTTCAGTCTTCTTGGTGGAAGACATCGGTGACGAGGGAGGAGGTAGGACTGGGAAGGTCCTTGGTTGGTATGGTGATGGGGGTACTGCCGTTACCGGGGAGGGTGACAGTGGTGAGGGTGTTCAGGGTAGAACTAAACTAGCTGATAGATTATGAGCTAGGCGAAGAGCATTGTCGTGGTCTCCTTGGGATGGGATATCAAGATCAGTATCCGAGGAAGATTGTTCTTCCTGGTCAGAGGGTTCAGCGTCGGTAGGAGGTGTCTCAGGACGAGTTCGCCACAAGGCGGTGTTCAAGGTTGGTCGTTGATGTGAAATGTTGGAGGACTATGTGGTGATAGCCTCATTGAAGAGTTTAGACCTTTTGTTACGACTGTTCTGGGTAGGACCAGGCATAGGCTCAAAAGGAATCAAGGACTGCCAATGGTGTAGTCGGTGGACAGAGGATCAAGGGGTTTCCTTGATAGAGGGCAACTAGCCCTGAGCAATCATAGAAGTCACTAAGTTGAAGGATCGAGAGGGAGCGCCTACTCAAGAGTAAGGCGAGGTCTCACAGAGGTCCAGAGAGGAGGGTTTAGATTGTGAGAGCAGGTCTAAACTAGGGAACACCATAGACTACTCTGGGTTTTATATAGTCTTTGGAAAGAGGCTGAAAGAAGGTTGTGGAAGGGGAAGGAAGTCATGGAACTCCATAGAAGGAACAGAAGGAGTTCCACAAAGAAGTACATGTAAAAGGGTGTGAGCCAATGGTGTAAGTATCACGTGGGAATGTGGAAAGAAGTTGTAGAACACTATGGAGATTTGGGGGAAGGCGTTCCGCAATAGAAGTACATACGGTAATGGTGAAGTCATGGGTCAAAGAAGGTCAAAGAAGGAAAAAGGAGGGGGATCATAACACAACCACCTCTCCAGGATCAGCTGGCCATATGATATACTGAAGTGCTCGACGAGGTTTAACGACGAAAGTGTGTTGCTGTGTCTCACATTTTAATTGTAACTGAATGAGATCAGGGACGAATGGAAGAAAGTATGCGCCACTGGCAATAATGCCCTCACCAGTGTACATGTCAGTGATTTTGCTGCCATTTTCAACATGATTTGCCGAGCCTGTGCACAAGTCGATCTCACCTATTTTGCTTTACAACACTCTGAAGAGATGGCAACCATGTTGCAGACACAGCTTGGTCTGGAGTCACCATGGAAAATTGGCAATGAGGAGTACAGCCGATACAAGAAAGAAGTTGGGCTACTAAGGTATCGTTGTGCTCTCGATGAGCTGGAATGCTTGGTGGTCATGCGACTCTTCGAATTGTTGAAGTTATCGATGTCAGGTACAGGTGTGTAGTGGTTTAATCCTAGTTTCTTGGAAGCTAATACGACAGAAGGATACAAGTTACGTCGGCAGATAAGCAAGGCGCTCCAACGACGCTTGGGAGCCATTTGAAAAGCCATCATGCAGTACAATACTGAAGCTGCTGCATTGATCCCACCCCGTCAACCAATAACATGGAAAGATATTACTGAGTATACGATCTTGGGGGGGTTTGATCTACTCCATCAGTCACATTCTGATATTCGAAGTCAACAATGGTCCCAACCAGCCTATCATGAGGCAATGGTGAAATACTTCAAATTATGCTGTGCTTGTGAAGAAGTTACTTGATTGAATGTCGAGATACGGCGTCTTTGCACTGCCATCCACAATGAAGACATGAATACCAAACAAGTGGTTGCGGAATATATGGCCAATGATCGCCTGCTTAGCCTTGAGCTTCAGCGACTGTACCGCCCGCGAGCAGCTGTAAATGCTGTTCATCTTGCCTGTCTCACTAAAGTAGAGAAACTGAGAGGCTATACTGGTTCTCCAGGTATTGGTGTTCATCTTAATGCTCCGTCTTCTGCTGAAGGTGAGCAAGCAATGGTTGAAGGCACCCCCCCAACGTCAGAGTCTTCAAATGCAGGTGTGTCTAATCTTTTGTTTGACAATATCGCACTAATCACTCGCAGGTATTTCGAAACCTGATCTCAATGGACTCTATCAAGATGAACTTGGTGATACAGATCTCACAGAGGAAGAAGAGGGCACTCGCATAACACAGGATCTAGCTGAATTCATCTACGATATCTTTGATTGATATGCACGCTGTAGTTGGTAACCTGAATACACTGAGACTCATCTACAGAATCAACATGAGAGATCTCAATCAGTCGTTGTTACCAGAGTTCTGGGGAAACGCAAGTGGGCGACGTGGAATGCACTCTCCCTCTGGATGTTGTAATCAAAGAGGGTACATCCATCCTCAAGTTGTTTACCAGCGAAGATAAGGCGTTGTTGATCTCCGACTTTCCTGTGAGAGTCTTGACAAAGGTTTGCATACCACTGTGCAGATTAGGCACCAGATGAAGTGCGAGATACTGCTGGTCGGGAGGAATGCCCACCTTCTCCTGAATCTTGGCTATCACATTAAACATTGATGAGCTGCTGGACGACAGTGTTTGATCATGCTGACCAACCACATACCTCACACAAGCCTCATTTCAGTTGAAAGGCATTAATTAATATGCAGTGTCGAGGCTGAACAAGGTTCAAGACGTTCAGTACTGACTTGATGAGCAGCAATGTTGCAGTGGGAACTCCAAATCTCTTGGTGGGTTGAATCATGGATTGTTGTATGGTATGTGCCACCGTACTGATGTTAGGGCCTTTAAAAGCCCTATCAAGTCACTTTGACTCTTAGTACTCGCTTCCTGCTTGTCTATATCCATGTTCTCCACCTCAAACATTGACACTACCATGACAACTCCCAATGTCGATACAACAGAGCGAGTTCTAATCAAGGATCTCAATTCTTTTACCCTTGGGGAAATGGCTACAATGTATTACTCTTCCTTTGCAGCAGGATTCAACAAATATAAGTGTCATGCCGCAATTCGAGCCGTTCTCCAGCACAAGGCACACTCAGATGGTGCTCACTAATATACGAGAATGCCCGGTGGCCTTCACCCTGCCTATGTTATTTTTAATGAGTGGCCAAAGCCCAAGAAAACGTTTCTAAAGAGGTCTAATCTTCTCGAAGCAAATTTGACTGACCTTTTCGATGCAGTGAGTTTTTTCTTTTCTCTTTGTTTCCGACCAGGACCCACGAGCTCACATTGCACACAGATTGCTATGCAAGG
>JBBPSL010000366.1:0-17292 GCA_038093555.1 Butyriboletus appendiculatus | reverse complement strand
AATGCATCAATGTTGTGTTCTTCATTATCATCTGAGTCATAGTGCATGTGATCGACATCCATTGCATTAGGGTCACGAGCAGATGACCAATGATATGAGGAATTTCCTTGTGAGGATGTAAATCCTGTCCTTTTGCGGAGGAAACCCATGGTTTCAATGGTTTCTCCAACTTCTCTGATTGCTTCAAGGTATGCAGGGACATTGGCAGTTTCTCGTTTGCCTAGTCTGATTACTTGGTCACGTATCTCCGGGTTTACATTTTTTTCAAGGATGTTACATCCGTGAGTATTGCCAATTGCTGCATCAGCATAAAGCTTAGCGAATTGATCTATCCAATCGCATGTGCGAGTGTTTCCTTGTTTGAGCTTCCAGAGTTTCTCTAGAGCCCAATCTGGTTTAGCCGTAGGACGGAACTGTTTTTCAATATCAGTTACAAGTTCTGCCCATGTATAGGCTGTTCCTTTGGCTAGTTGTGCGGTAGCAAAGTTTCCAGCATGTTGTCCTGTCATGCGGGACAAGACAGTGATTACTGCTTCATAAGAGTAAGCAGGAATCGTTTCTGGATTGATGGTGATGTAGGTTTTCATTTTTAACCACCAATCTTCGAACTTATTGATCTCTCCTTTGAATTCTCCAGGATCGGAGAAGATCTCAACTTTCTTGGATGCCTTAGATGATCTAGTTGGCGCTGCTAGTTGAGCATTTGCTTGTTGTAAGTCATTTTCTAGGTTTGCTGCGTGGTTGACCATTAATCCGAATTGTGTGGCAACCAGTGCCAGTTCTGCCTGATGATCTTGGCAAGCATAGAGATCTTGCAAGAACTGATTCGAGTTGAAGTTGCGAGGGTTGAAGGACAACATATCGGGCAAGAAGTCCTTAGATTAGATTATACAAGCGAGATGAAATCAAGGAACAAGTACGAGAACTATATAGATTGATTTAGAAATCAAGTCCGGGAATCTCCATATTGGAATCTATTTCCCAAGTGTCTGCCGGCGGTTCGGTGACTTTGTCAGGAATTTCTTCAAGAGGAAGGGTAGGGCCAGTTTGGTATTCCTGACCTTGCTCTCGGGCGAAGTTGGATTGGAAGTGAGAATAGAAAAATCAACTAGCGATTTGTTGAAGCTGATGGGGAGAAACGTGAGTGAAGATCCAATCAATCCACTCCGGTGTGTTTCAACTAGGTTGTTCGATTTCTAGGGGTTGGGGATTCCAACTTTCTTCTGTGTCAAAGTTGTTCCAACCGTTATCGTTGTTTGCCCAGGGATGCTCTTCTTCTTGGAGCACTGCTTCGTGGGCGGATTCAAGAATATTCCAGGTGATGGTAGGATCACCGATTGTGACTGACCAAAACTTGGAGTTGCAAGGAAAGTCGATGGCTATGGGACGATCCTTCTTTGTCGATCTCCTTATACAATAGATGACTGCCAAGAGTGCAGTGGTATAGATATAGAGGAAAGCAAATAAGATTTGGTTCATAGAGGTTTATGAACTTTACAAGATTGTTGTCGTTTGAGACAACGCGAGAGTCTCAAGATTGAGTGATAGGGGGAATCGGGGTGATAGAGTTTACCTGATTTTCTCTTAGCAAGATTGGTGACATGAGATTGAAAGTGCTTCTTTTGATCGGTATTCAATTTCCGATGTTGATTTATGCGATCCACATTTATTGGGTGGCTAGATCTGAATTGTCTGTTGACTCAGCATATGGAGGAGGAGGGACTCTATTTGGTGCAGGGATGACGCGGGGAGCGAATCTAGGTACTCTGCGTATCCTTGGTACAAGTTCACTAATGCCATAGGTAATCCGTACAGAAACGTGAAGGGAGGCGGAGTACTCTTGTTGGTCGAAGAGTACTTGGAGTATGAGGTAAATGTATAGTAGGATCAGGAAGTCTGGACCAGCGTTGCGGTAGAATAGGTAGGATACGATCAGGAGTTGATCGGTTCGGAATTCTCTCCTGAAGACGTAAATGTTCCTCGATATACTCTCTAGCTGCGTGGACTCTCTCTCTGATCTGTCTGATCTGTTCCTGTTGGGCTTGTTGTTGTAGACCCAATTGTATCCCCTCTCTAATAATATGTGACACCTCCGATGGTAAGAAAGCTCTGCGTATGTGGTGATGTAGAGGGTCGAGAAGTGTGGCCTCGTCGGTTGAGGCAGGGGCAAGGGTGGCGGAGTCGGCGGTTGTTCCACAGTGATTAATTACCGGGTTCCAGTCTACTGGGTTCTCAAGGGGTGTGGCCGCTCTGATCGGTGTGGCCGGATGGTACTCTGAATCGCTTTGCCTATAGGGCGAGAAGCGGATAGGTGGACTTTGTGTCCTGTATGATGAGAGCCTGCTGTTGGCTCGACGAGATGGACTTGGTGGTCTGCTAGGGTACCGAGTACTAGATGTATGCGAAAGACTATCTCCACTCTCTGATGTGGTCTCCTCTACTCCAAAGTATTGAAGGGGGACGAA
This sequence comes from Butyriboletus appendiculatus, assembly GCA_038093555.1. Taxonomy (NCBI): domain Eukaryota; kingdom Fungi; phylum Basidiomycota; class Agaricomycetes; order Boletales; family Boletaceae; genus Butyriboletus; species Butyriboletus appendiculatus. The sequence continues at coordinate 14,827 of JBBPSL010000366.1, read as the reverse complement.
GGGTGTCTCCTCACGCTTGATGGGCACTGGTGGTTACAAGGAGTTAGTGCTCTGCCAATGATGTCGTGAGTTTGTGAGAGTCCTACTATTGCTAGATGACAAGGGGTGTAGTGGTCGGTGGGTTACTAGAGTGCCGAAGACTGTTAGAAAGTCTTGTCCTAATGAAACGACCAAACCTTACCAGTAAGGCTAGTCAAGACGATAGGCAAGTAGGGATGATCAAGTAGCTCCTAGCCCACACTGACAATGAGTGGGAAAGACCAAGAGGACAAGACTGAGGTCCTCTGGCGGCTCTTGGGCCTTTATATACTAGATAGGGGTTTACACTTGTATACACTAGATCTAACGATATGCTATGCTACATGCCTGATGTGTGAGGCTAATATGAGGATAACATGTGTATCAGTACAGCCATAGAATGGAAGGGAAGCTATACATGAGGAGTACATGAGGTAGACGAGTCATAGATAGGGGCATGAGGCGAGCATGAGGTGATCTGGACTAACATGTGGAAACCTGTGTATACATGAGGCGATCTAGACTAGGAATGAGTCAAGGGGAATGGCATGAGGTTGCCATGAGGTCGGTGGGTCTAGATCTCTGAAGGGACTTGAGTATTTAGTGAGTTCGGGTATAGGGGCTATTGATAGGGGCTAAATGCGAAAGTCTTTGTATAAAATTGGAAAAAATAGTAGAAATAAAAGGGAAAATAATATGGTCTGTAACAATACCTGCACACTTATGGAATTGATCACCCACCTACCAGAGTTGAACAATGATGGTGGCAACAAACGTCGATGGATTTCAGTGGTCATGGCAATGGTGGCATGCAATGCTCATCAAGACAGCAACTTGCTCACCTCTGATCATGGGTTTCACCCACTCACGGTCACTCATTACTCAAGTGGCATCAACCTTGAGGAGTCTGTTGACGCAAGAATCGGTCACTCAAAGGCTCAGAACAAGCATCTCGAACATTTTCATGAGTTGATTCATGACTTGGTGAGTCTGTGTTTTCCACTGCAAGCCATATACTCTAACTCGAGTTTCTACAGGCTACCATCCTTGATAGGCTCTCTAGTGGTTCCACCATCATCCTTCATCATCCAGGTGCAATGTCTCCCCAAGCTGATGTCTCCACAGAAGACTTGGCCATTTGTGCATACCTCAACCCATGTGCCCTCGCTGATCACCTGGAGTTGCATGCTGTTGGCGCACAGCTCATCCAATTTTTCATGGAGAAATGGGCTCTCCCTATAGCCCAGACGTTCCGACAACGCCATGTATGACATCATTGGAGACAAGACTCTCCTACTCCACACCATCCAGTCGACTATGCCTCATTTCCTTTAATACCTCGCCCCTGAAGTGGCACATCTTGCAGCTTCACCTTTCAAGGCCGTCCCATCTCACAATTGGATCACTTGCTCACATCCAACAATACTTTTTCCTTTGTCCCTCAAACGAATAATGGTTTGCTCGTGTGGAACCACTCTCCTCTTCCCCAGATCCTTGGATTGTCGACCCGATCTGCTGTTGGCCCTGCTGTGCCTGGTGATGTGGCTGATTTGGTAAGTTTTTTTTTTCAGATGTTGAGAAGAAGTCCAGTAATGAAAGTGTCTCTAATAGGCCACTTGCATGCATGGTACTACCATCCATTTTGAGGATGATGATGATGACAAAGATAACAACAACTCCAATGTCCTGCCTGCCTCTGTGTCCACTCGTCCCTCCAACTTGAATATTCCATCCTCCTCATGAAATGACCAAACCTTACCAGTAAGGCTGATCTAGCAGAAGGCAAGTAAGGATAATCAAGTAGCTCCTAGCCCTCACTGACAATGAGTGGGAAAGACCAAGAGGACAAGACTGAGGTCCTCTGGCGGCTCTTGGGCCTTTATATACTAGATAGGGGTTTACACTTGTGTACACTAGATCTAACGATATGCTATGCTACATGCCTGATGTGTGAGGCTAACATGAGGATAACATGTGTATCAGTATAGCCATAGAATGGAAGAGAAGCTATACATGAGGAGTACATGAGGTAAACGAGTCATAGATAGGAGCATGAGGCGAGCATGAGGTGATCTAGACTAACATGTGGAAACCTGTACATACATGAGACGATCTAGACCATGAATGAGTCAAGGGGAATGGCATGAGGCTGCCATGAGGCTGGTGGGTCTAGATCTTTGAAGGGACTTGAGTATTTAGTGAGTTCGGGTATAGGGGCTATTGATAGGGGCTAAATGCGAAAGTCATTGTATAAAATCGGGAAAAATAGTAGAAATAAAAGGGAAAATAATACGGTCTGTAACACCTCAGGCTCTGCATCTGCGCTAACCTCTCGTGGAGTGTCTGCTAAGCTGACTTCCTCTGTGTCCATGCGTCCATTTCACAACATGCCTGCTAAGCCATCAGGTTCGCACGCCAGTGGACTCAAAAGTGCGGTTAGCATGTTGGCTTTTCCAAGTTGTCAGTTGCATTTAGGCCCTGTTCACACCCCTGCTCTCCAAATTTTTGGTACATACACTGATGCCGTGCTGCAAAAGCATTGCCTCCCAGATCAAATTCAGAGAATCTGCTACAATTTGCACCAAGATACGGTTATTCAGTGGTGGCATTCAAAGCTGGTTAGTTCAGGGCTCCAGGAAATCACACCAGGGATCGCGTCAGAAATTGCTGACGCAATGGTGTGTGATATTAACGGTGACTAGTTTTTTCTTAAAACCCTATGCATTATAACATAGGTCATGAATACAACCCCCTCTCATGCTGCTCTCCCCCTTCATACTGCACCATGCCAGCGTAAGCTCATACTACTGTGATGTTTGCGAATAAACGCCACCTTGTGCAGCCATGCCAACGCCAGCCTGTAGTCAAGCTAAACAATGAGGCTGCAGTTGAACTGGCCAGGTCACGTGCCGACAAGCGCAACAAGGAAGAGGAGGCCATTGCGGAAGTACTCAAATACATTGACAATATGACCTCCAAGCTTGCGCAACAATTCCAGCGAAGCCATCATCGCTACCTTGACAAATCTTTTGTAGGTTCAAGACTCACACGTACATGCAAGACGAAGACCAGCACATGGTCAGCATTTGAAAGGACCAAACAACAAATGGAAGTTCAGTGCCTAGACTCAATATTCCAAGCGTTGCCAACTAAGACAATATGTGAGGAAGTGAGGAGCAATATTGAAACTAAGGGAATACAAGTGTAATCTACTAACTACTTATATAGCCTAAGCATTGGTGCACGGACTGTGCGGTGCTGTGACATGCTATGTACTGGGTATGACATCATCAGGGAATGTGAGAAACTATCCAATGAGTGGTCCAATGGGAAAAGAAAGAGTCTGTTACGCTATTGGTTAAGTATACGAATGAGATGTGCATGGTATGCGCATGTAACGTGAGAATAGTCCATGAGATGGGCCTAGGAGGGCCTGGCTATGTGAATGATGGATGCAGCTTGCACATGTGAGACGTGAGGCAATTGAGATGTAAGATCTCGATATGGATCTGATATAAAGGTAAGATCACGATGTAAGATCAGCAATGTGATATAATGGAGATATCAAAGGCTTAAGGCCAATGATGTGATATAATCGTTAGATCGAGAGGATCTATGATGTGAGTCTTCTATATTTGAATAAATAAGGTTCTTTAATAATTAAGAGTGGCGAACGTGCTATCGGTTAGTCTTGAGAGACTGCCAAAGCAGGGATGTAACGTAGCTAGCGGTAGAGCATAGCATAGCGTCGATAAATATCTTAAGTAGTTCGCTGAGCGCAGCGTCAAGCAGTGACTACGAAAGGGGACGCGTTGGGAGACGCGGGATTGGATCATGAGATCCGTGTGTAGCAGAGAGGTGGTGTTATCTATCCTCAATGGTATGGAGGCGTGACGTAACTAGCAGTGAAGCGTAGTATGGCGTCGTTGTACTAGGTAGTGTACTGAGCATGGTATCAGGTTGTGCTACGAAGTGGAGTTGGAGAGTAACGTGGCGAAGTGTGAGCTAAGCGCAAACGTTGGTTTGTATGATACAAGTCTTTGGACGAGTATGCAAGGCGAAGTTTTGATAGAGGGACTGTGTCGTGAGACAAGTGTCATATTGGTGGGTTGTGGTTTATAGTCTGACGAGACTGTTGTGGGTGCTAGGTCAAGTGAATGACTAGCGTATACCTTGGGTTTCGTAAGGGTGATGGTTATGAAGAGTATGTGGGGGTTTCGTATGTGTGAAGTAGGTATGTGGTATGAGGATCGTAGGAGGGAGGCTATGATGGTATGGGGTGTATCATGTATAGACGTGAGTCTTTGTATTGAACTATAGTAGGATGGCATCTACTATGGGAATAGGTCTGAATAGTAAGCATGAGTTTGGTTTGTGTATCATATGGGGACAACTACGATAAGAAGTGTGGACTTTCGGTAGTGCGGAAGTGTAGTGAGGAATATAAATAGGGGTGAAATATAGAGTGATCGTTTCAGCAATCATGCATTACAAGAGTGCTGAGCTCAACAAGGGTAAGTACATGCTATTCTCTAACTAGTCACTGTTCAAGTTGATCTCTCTCCAGAGAAAGATGTCAGCAAGAAGGACCATTTGGCAGTGCTAATGACTCAGATGCACACGGCTGAATACCACAAACTCACAGAGGACGAATGGCAACAGCTCGTCATGTGGTTCAACGAGGAGAAATCCAACGCACTCAAACCAACCCCAACAATCACCACTTGTATGTGTGTCAACAAAGTATCAAACAGTTTTAATGCATGTGTTGAAGAGGTATCATTTCACTTTATTCATTGAGATTACTGCTGATAGTTTAATGTAGCTAAATGCATTGCACCAGAAGCATGGTATTGAGGTCCTGCTTGTCATTGTCTAGGGGTCTCATAACATCGCAATGGACCCACATCTTCATATGGCAAGTGTGGCCATCTCACACTTTATTCGGACCCTTACATCAAGTGATCTGATGGTATTCAGGATGAAAATGGAAGTAGCCGCCCTCGTGAAGGTACATGAGCCACCAAGTATGTTTTTTTTTGTTTGGCTTGCAAACTGTTAATTAATTCTATCTCGTAGAACATTCCCTCAGTTATAAGGCCCATGTCACGAAAGCCAAAAGTGTAATCACAAACGGTCTTCAGAATGATCTAAGTAAGTTTTACATGCACGTGCTTATGTATGACATGAACAATGAAGCCATTCCTTAGTCCATCTTACAAAAGACTCAACTGCCAAAGTAGACTATGTATGCTACGAATTTGGCATTGTAGAGCATTATCATGTCTGTCTTGTTGGTTACACACATGATCAGTGGGCCAATCCTAGCAAGCTCAAGGGCGGAATTGGTCCGTTAGAGGCTCTAGCACAGGCAGTACTCAAGAAAAAGTGTTACTTTGTCAAAATCTCCACAGAAGAATTAGTCGAGCGCAGAGCTCATATTGCAGATGGTGAAGTTCTAACACCAAACAAGGACCACAGCATTCCCAGCACTGTGAGCAAGAGCTCCTTTACCTCTCATGGCACACAGGCTATGGCCAGCATACAAGACCGTGACATGCCCTCTGTTCGCAATACGGCCAGCATGCAAGACACGCCTTCAGCCAGCACACAAGACACCCTCCACTCGCAATATGGCCAGCATGCAAGACACAGCCAGCAGCCAGGACATGCACAACACAGAGGACATGCGCAATGTAGAGACAAAGCTGGAATTCGAAGATCCTGATGTCAGCACAAACTCACAAGCTAAGACGTCATGGGAGCCAGGATCTGAAGACCCTGATGCCGGCACAAACTCGCAAGCTGAGACATCACAGGAGCCAGGATCCGAAGACCCTAATGCCGGTGCAAACTCGCAAGCTAAAACATCACATACTGTACACTAGGCAATCAGGGTAAGTAAAGCTTCTTGATTGTCATCAAACAAATTAACTCATCATTTATATAGGTAATGCTTCAGCTGATAAGAGCACAGCGTGGATCATGCTCCGCATTCCTGCCCACAGTAGTGTACTAGCCGCAAAGCACAAGCACAAAGATGACTCAGAAGAGGGCAAGAAGAAAGACAGTAAGTGACACAAGAGGATGACCATGCCGAAGAGCGCCGAAATCGTGGAGTCCAAACATGAAACATAGTCATAGATAGTGTTGATGTTGTCTTGTGCATAGAACATGCAGTATTAAAGATGCTTTGATACAGGATACATAAGATGAAGGTTCAACAGCTATCAGAGGCAAGGGTGATTGGATACAAATAGTTACAACAAAGGTGTGGCAACTTGCCATATATGGGTGAGCAGTGTAGCACAAGGCTGACATGGCATGTACATTGCACAGCATACTAGAACATGCCCTACCGGCACCTGGCCCATGCAGCTTTAACAAAGGGGATTGAAGGGAATGGCACTAACAATAATCAACATTGAAGGATGAAAAAAAAAAAAAAAAAACAGAACATACCAGCCACAAACTAAGTACTCTGTGGGTATGCCGACATACGACTGTTACACCAACGTGTACTGGCCATCCATATGACTGTCACGAGGCACCAGACTGGGGGGGAAAGGAGGGGATATGGCTGAGGATGGTCAGCCTCGAGGAACGAAAAAAAAGTGGAAGATGTACCAGTGGTTAATGTAGTCTGAAACACACACTGCCAACAAATAGAGCACTTCCATATGTCTTCAATGAGGGGTTGGACGGTGGGGGCAGGAGGGGGTGACATCGGGGATGGGCGACATCGGGGATGGGTGATGTCAATGATGGCAAGCAAGGGAACGGGAATATGAACGTTGATAGCAAAGAGCCCTGGAAGTTGCCGAAGGACTGTGCCACAACCTAAATGGGGGGAAGTGACATTAAGTGGGCTTATCTACCATTATTGCATTATTGAGCTGATTGATAATATGTACATACACGTGACTACACTAGCTATGAGAGTGAAGGTATCAACGTAGTCTTTTTTCCTTAGTACTAAGGCAACCTAGGAACCATGGGGCGCCCCGTGGTTCTCACAAAATTGCTCTTATGAAGTTAAGTAAGTGTTACCTCACATGTAACCGTAACACTTTGTTGACTTACAAGTGTGGGAATAACAGGTGCTAACGTGGACATTGATGGTCGTCCTGCGGACGATCCCGATGGATGGACTCGATACTGAAATACTTGAGTTCCCAGCCAACAGAAACTGATAGTGCAAGTTGAAGACAAACCTTGTAGTGCTGTAAATTGATGGAATTTGCATGAACCAAAAGCGGGACTTGATAATGGTCGTAATAAGCATTTCAAGTTGATTGGCTTATAACATGAACGTTGCATTCAACCTGGTAACTTGAACCACCTCCATGGTTGACACAGATGTGAATGTCACTACAATAGTGGTATTCACTATGGACATTCAGCCACCCTGATTGGACACTGATTTGGCACTGAAGGGTGGCAAATGACTTAGTCAGAGTTCAAAAAACATGCCTGCCCTTCGACTACACCCTCATCACTCAGCTCGTCTCCAAGCCTCCTCCCAGAGGCTCACTGGCATGGCTGCTAGCTCAAAGCCATCACAAGCAAAAGCCAAGCAGACGAAGTCCCCAGAATCGATTACTCAGGCTGCAACTTCAACAAGAGGTAGGCCGAGTACATGAGCAGGCAGAGGAAAAGGCAAAGGTAAAGCAGTGGAAATTCCTGATGCAACCCCAGCATCATCCAAAGAATCTACTACAAGGGCTCCTAACATCACATGGGATGAATACCGCATTCAAGAACTCATTACCTAGATTACAACACAGCCTGCAGATTGCCACATTCTATACAACGATCACAGCCATCCTGGCGCAGTACCTCCCCCTCCTCCAAGTGAAAAACTATCTGGGAGACAGAAGAAAGATATCCATGCAGCTATTGCCTGGCACATCTTTGATGGAAAAGATTCCTCCTTCTTGAGTGATCCAGACAGGTTCACTGTTTCTGTCGCCAACCATTTAACAGCATAAGGCAATTTTTCAACTCATCCTGACCAATTCCGACTGATCATAATGCTCAGGATGAAGTGCGACTATTAGAAATGGCGACACTGCCTTCGACAAATGGGTGCAGGCATTGAGCCAGGCAGTCCAAATCCTAATCTTCTTGGTACATCTTTTTCATTATCTTCAAATGATCTAATCCTTTTCAACAGGTCAACTCCAATCTGAATTCCCTCATTACGATGAACTTGACCAGATATGGCGAGGAATACCTGGTTTTGACAATGATCTAATTTCATCTCAGCCACATGCTGATCATGCTCGGGGCTTGCTGAGCCTTGTGCAGGGCAAGTCAACCAATGATGACAATGATGTCGAAGCTCTGCCGGAACCACAGGAGGTGGTGATGGATGATGCCAATGCTGAAGCCCCACATGCAGCCGAAGAAGAGGAGCTTCAGCCTCCTAGCAACAATATTGCCCTTGAGGATGAGGATGATGTTGGTGAAGAAGACAACGACATACCTGTCGATGATAGCAATTGGCTTTTGAATGGAGGGTTGGATACTATGTATGATATGGATGAAACTCTTGCAGAGGGCAGTGGACATGCCGATCAGCTGGTTGTAGGATTATTACATGCGAAAGAGGTAAAGATAAATTATGGATAAATTTCCTTGCTAACACACAGTTGTAGGCTGATCTCAGTACTCGTCTTGTGACTCCCACCTCTTATCACAGTGTCTTCGGCACCCCTCCATCAAAACACACTCCAGGTGGAGCTTCTGGCAAGGCGAGAACACCAAGTTATGACAGTCGTGCAGCATTCCGTAGCCAAACATCCTATACGTGTCCTCCACCCTCCATCCAATCTTCCCATAGTCTTCCCTCAGACTCCACACTCTCTCCTGGAGCGAGTGGCTCAGCGGCACAAAAACCAAACTCTGTGGGTGCTGCTGCTGCCCGCATCAAGGATGAGCTGGACAAGATTAGTGTCATTACAAAGGATGCTGAGGATCGCTTAGAGTCAGCTGATGCCCTTCGCACTCATCGCACTGTTGCAAAGATGAACTTCTTGCTTAGGAATAAAGAAATCTTGTACCAGCGTGAACAACTAGTTCTCAAGCATGCAAACACTGAGGTTGACTTCAGGCGTCAACATGACTTAGGGCAACCACAGATTGAGTTGAGGATATGTGAAGAAAAGATTGCCACCCTCGAGCTTGAGAAACTAAAGCTACAGATCCAATTGGAGGAGTTGCAGCTTAGAAAGCAAGGAGGTTGATTCTGCCTGCCAGCGAGCCACAGCACTGAATGTGTGCTTCAACACTACTGTGGCTTTTCCATTTGTCAATCCTTTCACCGTTGCTTTGGTTGTATATTCTGATTTTTTTTTCCCATCACCTGCTGATGCCACTGTGTCGCCATTCCCATGCCATCCATTTCCAAGCCCCAAGTCTTTTTATACTTGGTCCATGTTCTTTTCAACATATGATAGGCCTGGAGCTTCCATCGTCACTGAGTTCAATTAGGTTCGTTTGTACACCTGCATTTGCTATATGTTGTTACTTCTAGAATCAAATTCTATTTATGCAAGCATTCCAGGGTGTGTAAAGAGACTCCTCATCAAATTCACATGAAAAACCTGCCCCGGTGTTCCTTTAGGAACATCCACCATAACTGGTGCCAACCAATGTCCTGGCTCTGTGCCCTCTTATCTAGCCCATTCGGTTGTTCCTGCAATTCCAAGTCTCTCCTCAAAGTGTATGATCATATTATGAAGAATCATACAGCACTGTATCCAGTGCAACATTATCTTCATATCCTGTTCATTCCACATCTTCAGATGAAGTTCCCGTAAAGACTGAAACTGGCCTTTTAAAGCTGTGAACGCATGTTCAACTCGAATGCAAACCTTGTGGTAAAATTTAGCAGATTGTTATCATGTCAACATGCTTAATCTAACCTTTGACAGATACTTGTTGTACAGATTTTTTTCTCATGACAACGCTGTTGTCCTTGTGGATTTAAATGGTATGACACACCATGGATGCATTGGATATGCACTATCTGCCCAGATCCAATGATCCTATGGAATCAACCCTTCCGGATTAGTTGCAATGCATGTTCCCTTGAACGCATATGCATCGTGGACACTCCCAGGATGTCCCAGGCTATAGTCAACAATGTGCAAGTCGTTTACCATTATAATGATCTGTCAAAATATTTTTAGACTACATATAGAGGTGAACAAGTGACTTCTATACCTGGCAATTCACTGAATACCTTGATTTTCAGTCATAGAATGTCTCACCATAAAATCCTGGCTTCTCAAAGAGTGGTAGCGATGAACCATCAGCTGCAAAAATTCCATTCCACCATGCTGGACAAGATTGATCCTGTACAAATGTTCTCGCCTGCTCCATAGCCTCTGAGTCATTTTCGTCTCCTGGAATTATGATATATTCGTCATGATGCTCTAGGATTGCAATCATAACACAGTGAGTACAGTTTATCACCGACCCAACACTAACACCTGCCCATTGGGCCACGTCTTCGGGAGATATTGCATTTCCATAATGGCCTGCTCAATTCAAAAAAATCGCGAGTTGGACGGAAACCGGAAGTTGTAAGTTGTTAGATCTGTTAAAGAAAATTGGATTTGATCAGATTTTTTCAATAATACAGTCAAAATTTTCGGGATCAACACAGAGTTTCTTTCGAAACAAGTGTGGACGGAACACGACAAAATGTTCCAATAGGTGCAACTGTGGTGCATGCAAGAGGGGCACATGCAAGCGGTTCAATACCTGTGCCTGCTCCACCTCATCATGTAGTGCATGTATTGCTCCAAGAAGACGTTGGTAACATTCCTCTGTCTGGGTGTGTATGTCAGCCTCATATTCAGATTTGTTAGGAGTGTTGAATTCCAAGGAAAGGGATGGAGTTGTCGGAGAAGGGGGAGTGATGATAATTGGGTCAAATCCATCTGAATTGCTACCCTGACTGCTCTCGTCTGAGTCAGTCAATCTTGCATTATGTGCAACAATGTTCACATGTCAGGCCTGCATTACACGAAGCAAGGCATGATCAATGTTGAGCAAAAGTTGCTCTCGTTCTGAATATTGAGGCATTGGCTGGGGTCGTGGGTGCAGCTGTGGGTGGGTGGAGGAGCCTCTGAGATATCTAGCTCACTATATACGTGCTGTATTTCCCCATCTCCTATTTACAGTGTATGTTTTGAATCTACTGAGTTCGATGCTGCCAGCCAATTGGACTTGTGCAATGTGTCAGTTTGTGTCACATGATCTCGGCAACAGCGGCCAGCTGTCCCGCTGCTATCGGAGTTGTCTGAGATTGAATTTCAAACCAAAAAAACAGGCTCAGAATGAAACTTTTCAGAGAGCATCAGAGTCTCTCTGATTCCTGTCATGGCGCAAAGATTGCAACTGTGAAAACCATTAATGTTGTGGCGCACTGCAACTTGAAGCTTCAAGCCCATGATGTTGCTTTCAACATCATGACTAGTCGAGGCAAAGGCTGTTCTGAACCACACTCCGAGTCTCAGATTTTTTCAAACTCGAATAACGGCCAGAAATCGTCGAACTAGGATGAACAAGCTCAAGGAACTGACATCATCCATCAACTTCAATGAACCATACAACGTCAATGGCCACCGAGAAATCTACGGTTTCGTCCATCCACCACTATTCCCCGCTTTTGACATTGATCACCACCCGCGCTCAGATCACGTCGACACGCTCTCACCAGACGCGTCTTCCACGCTCCCGCCCTCGCTCGTCTTTTACGCCGCGCGCAACATCCTCTCACCTACCTTCATCATTGGACAAATCCCTGACTTACTCAACCTCCTCGCTGTTATCGAGACTTTCCGCCGGTTCGCCGCGCTCAAATCCGACGAAGCCCTCGAATGGCAAACGTATTATGAGAGTGAAAAGACACACGGTCGCGAAGAGGACGTGAGATTGCTCGTACCGAATGAAATACGCACGATACGGCGTTTCTTGGTGAAGAAGGATGCACAGCGGTGGGAGTACCTCGTGTTGCTTCGAAGCCTCATTCAACTCGTGAGCGGTCTCATTGAATCTGAGCATACGGATACGTTGTTAAAGGACCGAACTTTATGGCCGGGTGTCATAGTACATCCATTATTTGTGGACAGCACCCGAATCGTGTCTCCTAGCGAAGAGACTCGACGATTTCTTCCCAGGGTTGATACAGGGCGTCGACAAACCTTCCGAATCACTCTTCCACGTTGACCTCTCCGAGGGCGAGCAGGAGTATTTCAGACGACTCAAAGTAGAATGCCAGGAATGGATGAAGTTGGTTGTGGACTGGGAGACTAAGCGAAAGGAGACATGTCAAGACGAGGGGTGCGTTTCACGACTTCTGTTTCAGTGGTCGTTCTCATCTTTAATTCCTTCGCACAAGGCTATCTCAAGAGGACACGGACGAGGTCTTTGCAGAAGACTTTCGTGCTACGTTTCCGCGGCCCTCTAAAGCATCGGAGACGGCACGGAATGTCGAGATTTATATGAACAAGGTTGAGCATATGGTTCGGAAACTCGAGCAGTGGTTCCCTCCTCCGGGGAAATAATACAGTGTGGGCGTGCTGCCGTCTCATTAATAGGTCGTTTAAATATTTGGGCATCTGACGGGCGCCAAGGAAGATCGACAGGTGAGTAGCGTGCAACTTTATCCAGGTTCTAATAGTGCTTGACATCAGTCTGGTCGGACGCGTTTATCAGAAGCTCGGACAGCATTTCCGCATTGACTTGGTGCATGCACTTCTTGTACATCCCGCTCTTCAATCTATGACATTGTTTGTGCGGCAAAAATATACATGAACATGGACAGTTCTCACCGGGCAACGCTGAGGGTCGCCGGTTTATCCAGAATTTCTCTGGGTAAGCTTATGCTTAGCGGGTGTGAGGTAACCTGTGGGCCGAGTGAACACCGACAAATTTCGCCGCGGGCATTCACATTCAGAGCGCAAGGGTATGGTTTACGACTGAAAAACGTCGCTTGGCTTCACAGTGGAAGCCGCATGGCAGGCGACGATCCCGGTGCTACGAGGTAATACAGACTGCAAGAAATGTCCAGATATTCCATGACCCAGCATGGTATCTACGTGCATCATGATCGCATTTAGTTATGCGTGTGTCCCATCTTCTGTACTACCTGATTTACCGCACACCATCCATATGGGTACCCTGAATGCAATGAGAGCATCGACTGATCTTCGCTGATGTGGCACTGTGAGCGTAAGAACGTAAGCTAAAGGAAATAACGCGCACTGTTACGTGGACCCTCCCGGCTGAGGGTTGAGATGGGTTATTCTCTGGTTGCGCCTAACGAAATGTGAGCTGTCATGACAAGTTCTACCATCGACAAGAAAAAACGGACTGGGCCTGCTTCGTTCACGCCTGCAGAACCTTGTGCACTACGGGAAGTATCTTGGTTCGGATCGTTGGGAACAGCAGCCTTGGCAGATGATTCAGCCTGTAAAGTATGATGAGTCCCTGCACATGAACGCGAGGCACAACGAACCTTTCGTCTTGCCCCTCTTGCAGCCGATCGCTGAAATAGTGTTAGCACGCTACATCGGATCGTCTGTCAAGGAACAATACTCACTGTCTTTGGTCGAGATGCAGCATACCACGAAGGTCCCTCTGTGGCATTGACATTTGCTGGCGAGTGGGAAGGGGATCGGGGATCGGCGGGCTCGCGCGACTTTCCAGAAAGTCGACGAGGCTTGGGCGAAGCTGGGCCCGTGTTACTCTTCCACTGCAACAACTTTCTAAAAATGGAGTGACCGCGGGTTGACTCGACGATGTCCAGATTTTCGTCTGCATGTACCTCTGTAGCAGAGGTCACTGGTGGACACTCTGATGGATGGGATACGGGATGAGATGAGCCAGCTGGTGGTAATTCATCCTCCCGGCCATCAGCAGAGGATGCCAGGGACAATGACTTGAGCAGTGTCAACACAGAAGCAAGAGGAGACTAAAGTGACGACCAACCTCCGAGTCGTCGTAGTCGAATTGAGCGGGCGTCGACGACACCTCGTGCTATGCTATCATGAGCGCTCAGTTCAAGGGGAAAACAAACAAACTGATACCTCGAGGAGATCACTATTGTCGCCTTTGTGGCGCTGCTTGGATTCAACTCGACTGGATTCCCCAGGAGCTTCCTGTTGTACGACAGTCAGCATAACTATTTTGGTGATAGAATGACGACATCTTACCATTGGGGTGGAGCTAGATACTGATACTTTGCGATCCCGGTCGGCCGATGTCGATGGCTGCTCATCTTGTTGAACTTTGTCCGGAGTAGAAACCTACATATTTTGTGAATGTGGGAGAAGAACAGGCTTATTCGACATGCAAGGAGTCTAAAGGCACAAACACTTACATTAAATGGACCATAGGACTCTGGGAGGATTTTTCCGAGATCACGAATGGCGATTTTCCCGTCATTTTGTCCAGTCGCCAGGTAGCTACTGTCCGGCGAGATGGCGACTGAATATATTTGCTTGTCATCATCAATGACAGGACGAATGCGAGCAAGTGTCGATGTGTCCAGAAGTGAGATGGAATTGCCTGCATAGGTAGCGATGAATTTGCCAGTCGCAGCTAGGGCGACAGAGTGGACGTCGTTGCTGCCATCATGAAGTTTTTGTGATTCGGCACGTCGGGTCCCAGTGGAGGCATCAAATGCCCTGATTTTGTTGTCGTTGGATGCAGCAAAAACATGCTGACCATCGCTTGACCACGCAAGCGGAGTGATCACGGCCCGGTTGGTTACGTCAGCGGCGATGATGAC